>CM021110.1:132810581-132852327 GCA_007115665.2 Sequoiadendron giganteum | reverse complement strand
TCCTCCAGCTTGTAGATTCCTATGGGGCTTGCTCCTTAGATCATACTTTCTGACAGGTTGCTGAAACATCTACACTTCTTCAACATCAGCCTCTCCTTCATCCAATGGGCCATTGTCATTCTCAGTTTCTGGATCAAATAGCTAAGAGATTTCATCTTCATTGAGCACTTTTTCAGCCTCTCCATTCTGGCTACTTGACTCCTCCTCTAGTTCATTCTCCTCATCCCTCGGGAAAGGAGCATGATTCAACACCAAAACTGGGGAATCATAGGGATTTGAGGGTACCAATTCTTGGTCGGTGGAGTTTTTCTCAACTTCATATTAAAAGATGGAAGCAACAGTTTGAAATTCAGGGCAGTTAAGCTCAGAGTGTTGACTTGTCTTATGAAGCCTACACCATCCAGACAAAGCGGCCTCTGCTAAGTACACATCACCTTGAGGTTTCTCTGGATTGGAAGGTTGATCCAATGGAGTGGGAACTCCTCCATTTTTAGCCCTAGTGTTCCATGGCCTATTTTGCTTAGGTGGTTGTCTTCTTTCAAATCCTTGTCCACCTTGTTGACTTCTATTAAAGTTCTGACTAGAACCTTGTCCTCTTTCAAAGTTCTAATTTCTGTGATAGTGTTGCCCTCTGTTATAACTTGATTGCATGCTCTTTTGATTAGCTTGGAGTTAATTGTTCTGGTTCCTCAAGTATGTTACCTCCATGTTCAACTTCTTCACTTGCTCAGTTAGCTCATCTAACCTTTCCTTATCAGGATTGTTGTAAGGGATTGGATTCACAATGTTTTGGGGGGATCCTAACACTCCTCTAGAACCAATAGGCTGATTCAAAACTTCCGGGTTCTGCAAATATGTAGGGAAAATAGCTTGCGACTGTGAATAGAGAGGATGGTTAGCATTTTTCTAGGGATAACTGGGCATTGGTTGGACCTGGTTTATTGGATGACCTGGGTGAGGGACCAAAGGCAACTGTGGAATATGATTCATGATAGGCGTGTGATTGTTCAAAGCCTGGTTGAGAGATTGGACTTGGCTTGGGTGAGCAATAGGTCCTAGAGATGGTAGAGGTCGTGACAAGTGTTATCTTAGGTATGTATTGACCTTAACAACCTTCGTATATGTAGTGAGCAAGGTATTCGAGGGATTATTTCTCCACTTAAGGAAGATGGATGTAAGGCTATCAAGGGCTTCAAAGTAGACCTCTAGGGCAGTGTCCTCATTTCCAACATAAGGTGCTTGAAGTCTAGTGTATTCTCGGTGTAACCTATTGTTGAATGATCCTATAGGCTCATTAACCTCTCTTTTTACCCCAGTAAACTGCATATATAACTCATTAGCACTAATGAGAATCTTAAATTTTAGTAGGAATGCAGCCTCAAGCTCAACCCAGTTAGAGATGGATGCAATAGGTAAATAGTTATGCCAATAAAAGGCCTCCTCTCCTAGAGAATAGGGGAAAATTTTGCATGCAACATCCTCATGATTAATCCCTCTATCTCTTAGAAAATTATGAAAGATCCTAATATGCTCTTTTGTTGTCCTATTTGGGTCATTTGCGTGAAACTTAGAGAAAAAATGCTCAGGGTTCTTGGGCATAACATTGTAGTTGTTGAATGCCAGAGGTGATGGGTTATTCACCAAGAAATCCATTAGTGGAGGTGGTAATGGTTGATGGGTGATTGGTTGAGGTTGTGGAATGGGACCAGTCTTAGAATCAGATGGAGATGAAGTGGATGGAGGTGAAGATGAGGGAAATGATGGATTGGATGATGGTTCTTCCCTTCTTCTGGTCCTTCTTGACCTGGTTGGAGGTGGCAATTCTTGAAACTCTTCTTCTTCTCCTGGTATAGATCTGGTTCTCCTTTTGAGCCTCTGAGGAGAGATGGCATTTTAAAAATGATCCAGCTTTCTTCTTGGCCCTCCCTCTAGCGCCAATCCTGTTGTTTAGTGTTTCTACACATCAACAACTCAGAAAGAATAAAAGTTTTCCTATCTCTCTTGAAAGGTTGATCTCTATGACCAAAGAGATAACCCCAAGGTCTCATGCGTGTCAGGTCATGACAATGCAGTAGAAAAAACTCAAACATAAAATGTGAAAATGTTGGTAATCACAAGGGGTCTTATGCACAAATATGAGAAGCTCTAAACTCATCAGATTTTAAGATATAGTGATGCTTTAATTTCTAGTTCTAACCAAATAATAAAAGAAACAACAAAAGATGAGGGTTTTAGAAGTCCTAATGTTAACACTACTTCTAAGATTAACCATGCAAATGATAAAATACTTAGAATGGACCAATCCCTTAAACTAATTTATATTCAACCCAGGCTTTACCTACAATCTTGCAGAAAGTTGTGCAATCTTCTAAGGTGTTAAAGATTTTCAAATTGTGGGTATTCATTCAATAAGACTGGATGAATATCTATAGTTGAACTAAGCACATGAGTATCACGTATAGGTTGACCTTGCACAACATTCCCATAATCAAGAAGCTGCCCAGAATATGAACCAGGGATCGCTACAACACTCTGAGCATTAAATCACAAGCATTACTAATTAAACCTAAAATATATTCAAACATTTCCAAGTGATTTGAAAGATAGAACAAGAACCACGCAATATTATTCAATGCAAGAGAAGGCACCAGTCATAACACAATGTCTACACTTTGTATTAAATCATCACATTAGCAAGAGTTCCAATCTGTTACAACACTTGCTTTGAAATGTAAAAACTAACTTCTAATCTTCTAACATGCTACTCTACTACTAAATCTACTACTTACAAGTCTTCTGGCTTAGTCAACCAATCTGAACCGAACCCAACAAATGAGGCCACTTATAGAAAAATGTCTGCGTGAACTAGAGCTAGGGTTACAAAGAAGCCAACCAAATCAGCCCTAACAACTAGCAATAGCTCACCGCCCAACAATGAATACACCAAGGCCCCCCATATCATTCTGGGATCACACAAAGTCAGGGGAAACAAATCCTTGAGCCACGCCCACCATTAATGCTCCACCTACATGAACAACAATGCGCGTGAACATTAGTTCAAACACAAGCCATCGATTGGATCCGAGCTGGGCAAATGAATGACTTAGATCGAACAAAATAAGGTTTTCACCCCTTCAGATCATGTTTGCTCGTCATTAATGGCCACCAAACAAATCGACCTTGCGTGTAGGAATGGGTTTCATTTGACAGCAGCCACAAAACACTCGACTGCACCTGCAGATCATGTCAAATCTTCAAAGTACACCCATTCCTCCCCAGCTCGATCCATCCTGCATTCAACCAGGCCACCATCAATGCTCAATACATCATCAAAATCCAAGATGATCCATTGAAGTTCCTAAGGCAAGAAAATCACACACAAACCTAGGCGGAAGAGGAACCAAAAATAGGCGGAGGTGGAGCCACGAGAAAAAAAGGAACAAAGACACAAAACAAGCAGAGGTAGAGGTGGAGATGAAACGAGAAAGGGAATCGAAGGGGAACAGGCGGAGGCAGAAATGAAACCAACCTCGATGGAGGCGGAGACAGAAACGAAACGGGAACGAGAAAGAAAGGGAAACATGTGGAAAGAGAACCAATCCCGACGGAAGCAGGGGTGGAACGAGAACAAGAACCGAACCACAAATTTTATGAAAGTTCAAAGTTCAGCTCCATTCTAGTTCCATCTCCAACGAACGAAAGAAAATGAAAACCGAGGAAAAGCCAACGAAGGAAACCAACCCTTAGGCCAAAAATGGGTAAAGCAATGAGGAAACGAGAAGGCTAGAAGCAGGGCCGGAACGGGAATCGAAATTGATCAGGGAAATTTATCAAAGTTCAGAGATCAGTTCCATCCCAATTTTGCCTCCGATGACGAAGGATAAAGCGAAGAGAAGAAATCCTAAGGGAGGAAAACCAACCCGAAGGCCGAAGACAAACAAAACAATGGAAAAAACAAGAACACGGGAGGTAGAGCCGAAACGGGAAGAAAAACTGAACAGGGAACTTTACCAAAGTTTAGAGTTGAGTCCCATCCCGGTTTCGGTTCCGGCAAAACAAAATAAATAAGGAAAACAAGGAAAACCAACCCAAAGGCCGAAGACAAACAAAACAACGGGAAAAACAAGAACACGGGAGGTGAAGCTGGAATGGAAACGAAAACTGAATAGGGAACTTTACCAAAGCTGAGAATTAATTCCCATCCCAGTTCCGGTTCCGGCAGAACAAAAGAAACAAGGCAAACAATGAAAACCTAAGGGAGGAAACCAACCCTTAGGACCCAAACAAAAACAACAAGGGGAAACGAGAGAAGGCAAAAGAAGACCACCCATGAGAGGACATCCCAAGACTCCAAAACCACCAGGAACTCAACATAAAGGCACCCACAACTAAGGCAAACACCAAAGACCAAAACCCTAAGATTCTCAAAGATAAGCACAAAAGAGGGGGCAAGCCACAAAAATGGGCCAAAATAGTAGGCCAAGGGAGGGTCTCCACTTTTAGTGAGGCGTGTGTGAAAAATTGGACAACACATCATATCCATCCTTATGAACATGATATCCTCAATTATGATATTCTCTTGAGATGTCAAATCAACGAGGACCCCTGCTATGGTATTCTCATTTATCCTTGCAAGAATGTAAAGAGGAGATGGGTTCCGTATCAAAGCCCATTGACAGGTCTTATGAAGTGAAGGTTATACTTGTACCACTACTCATAGGTTGCATAGAGGGGATAGGTTGATTTAAGAAAGAGGCCATCACACACACTAAACAACAGTTCCATAGAGCCTCCTAAAGGTTACAAGATAAGGTAGTGACCAAATCAAGGTTTCGTTATGAAACACCTTCAGAACCTTCCAACTATGCCTACTAGGGGTTGCAGGTTGGGTTGCAAGGCGAAAGCCTTACAACACTCACACCTACAATGCTCCCAGGACACAAGGAAAGGGACTTTCACTATCATAAAGCAAAACCAAAATGGTTCACGTCAGGTTCACCGAAAATGTAAGAGAGAGGGACCAACCACTGTAAGGCCCTAGGTCACGAAAGGCCAAGAGAAGTAGGCTACCCTAACTTACCTCAGTTTAAGGGAATGTTAGGATAGTAAGATGAGAATGATGAGGACTATGGGGTCCTTCGATCACTCTGCAAACCCAAGAGTTGAAAGGAAACTAGGTGAATCAGTTTCTAGGGTCGGCTTTGTGTCTTGGATAACTCTTTGTTAGAGGACAAAAGTGTGGTTTTGAGATGACAACACGACACGCTAGCGTCTCTCAGGTGTGCGATCATCCGTACGACCAAAAAACCAGGGAGACAAGGTCTAACCACTAAGAAACGAACTACCAACCTAGTTAACAGTGTCTAAGGGAATAAAATAGCACTATGAAATATGAAATATAAAGACATGTGTGATAAAGCAAGTATATTACCACAAGGGTGATAAAGATGATCTCACACAATAGCTTGTTCGCTAGCTTGCTCAAAGATATCTCCACCTATACAAAAAAGAGAGGGAAAATGTTGGGGGGTTGTTTAGGGGTCTGCCTCAATCAGACCCCTATTTTGGTGTCTCCACCTCCACGGATAGCCAAGTTTGTAACGATATAGAAATGATATGATAAAGAAGGAAATACAAGCAAAGTACACAAACACACTACTAAACAGTAATGTGCTAACTCGACCAAGTAATAGAGAAGGTGAGTGAGGAGCTTACCACCTCTACCCAAAGCGGTCAAGGGTAGTGGGGGAGAGAATGAGAGGAACTCAAGCTTCTGTTGTAATGGAGTTGTCCTACACTTGCTCTATTGAAGTGATGGAGTGATAGATTGTTGCTATGGAGTGCAAAATGCTACTTCAATGCTTGGAATTAATGCTAGAAAGCTCGGAGAGATTGTGTAAGCTTGAAAATGGATGAATGAAAGGTGAATATGAAGAAAGGAGATGAAGAAATGACCATATTTGGGTCATCCAGCCAAAGGGAGGCATTAAAATTTGACTTTCAATAGGAAGTGTAATGGCTCTATAGACTCCAGCCATAGGAATTCACCAGGGATGTAAACATGTCACACTAACATCTGCCCATCACACGGGCATCCCTGATAGAAACGCCTCTATCAACAATCAAAACAGGTGCCAAGCGGAATGAGAACAACAGGCTTATGTGGAATTAAGCCTCTGAATTTGGTTTTCTAAAGTGGAGGAGGGTAAAAGGGGAATTTGCATTAGGGGTGCAAATTTGCTCCTATACAAATACATCATTTCTCTCATCATTATTAAGATTTGGGTTTCTATGAAAGTTTAATATGTCAAGATTTTATTGTCAAAACAACATAGTGTTTATGTTGCTATGTTGCAACCACGTCCATTCATGAAAAAGTATCACAATATGCTTGATCTTCATCTATGTAGCATTTTTTTGTAAATAGGACTTGCTTAATTGTGTTATTTATTCGTTCTTTTCAAGTATTTATTTTTTCATTTCCAATTTTTAGTGCATTCATTCTAGTGAACCTAACATGAGAAGACTAACCCATTTGCTAACTTTGGTGTTTGCTAGTTTTTTGTTATACTTTATTTTGTAGGCTCTTTTATTTTTAGGTGGTTATGGATATCAATTTTTTGTAGGATACTTTTGATGCAAAAAGGATGTCACAATTGCATCTAGAGAGGTTGAGAAACAAATTTTTTATATATAATACCATACACTTTTATTATAAGAATATTTCTATGTTTTTGTGTTGGAAACCAAGTTCTAAGCCCTATATAGTAGATCAAGTCATTTTTCTAGGTCATGCACCAATAATCAAGTATAATCATTTAAACTATATACCTCATTTAAAAACTTTGAATGATCATAAGTTTTGTGTACAAATTCAAATTTTACTGATTTTTTAAAGAACTTATTAAAAAAAGGAATAATATGATGGTGTTGATTTTATATTTCTAAATGTCTTGTTATACATTTTGGATAATCCTTTGAATGTAGTGTTATTCCTAGAACAAAGAGTAAAACCTTAAAAATCATACCTCTCACAAGACAAAGGATAAATTTCTTAGGCTTTTGATCCAATGGTTTGGTAGAATGATCTCAAGAATACCTATTTATAGATAATTATTTTAATTTATATTCTATTTCTATTTTGTGCACTTTACAATAATTTTGTGATGCCCAAAAATTTCTACCAAATTACAGTTAAGGACAAAACACAAATTCCAAATTTTGATCCCAAACACCCACATTAATCACAAAAGGTTGCTTCCTTTACATGCACTTCATGAAAGCATAACAACATTTGACCTTGATCAATTATTAGAACTTGGCTAGGTAAACAAATATTTTGGCCATGATGGTCGAGATTAAGTGGTGACATGGAATCCACATCATTGAGAATGTTTTAATTAGTTCTCCCAACTAAATAATAATCTAAAACATAATTCAACTCACATTTTAAACATATATATATAACTATATCTATATATAACTATATATATATAACTATATCTATATAACTATATATATCAATATTAATCTCAAAGTAAAAAATAAGAGAATAAGACCTAGGGGCTAGATCTAGTCCTCGAGGGTTGGTCTCTGATGGCCTTGCCTACATAGTGCACCGAGGCTCCATAGTTCGACAACTTGAGTTCACCCAACCCATATTTGACTGACCAACAATCACATTTCATCCAGGTTCAAATCATCACTAACTCAAATGGTAGTGAATACAAACAATGGTCAACAACGGTTAATCTTTAAGGGCTCCTTTTACTATAAGTAGTAGTGGTTAACAAACCTGATTACAACACTCCTCAAGAGCCACTTTGATAAAATAGATAACCAAGAATGATCTAGGATGAAGGTAGTTCCATATATTATCTTGATTAGATGATTATAAATAAAGATGTGGTTTTAATCCAAACCATACAAGGTCACCATATAACATTATTAAGATTACGGGGTAAAAAGTTAATAAGACAATTCACATATTGAATCTTTCTATGCAATTCAACCATCATACACTATAACACCTCTCTAACCCTAGCCTGGGTAAGATAGTATTTTGATTTTGATTTGGTATTCTAAATGTTAAATGCTATCGTATTGAGAATAGACATTGTTGATTATGTGAAAGTTTATCATGATTATCTATGCTAATATAATTAATTGATAAATGGTAGTTAATTGTAGTTAGGATGTAGTATGTGCAACAACCCCCATGTTCCCATTTTGTTGTTGCTTCTCCTTGGTGGATTCTGATAACCATGTATGTGGTATTTTCTCTATTTGTCCTATCATTATTTTGTATTGGCACCCGTGAGGTGTAATTCCGAGACTGTTATGCCATTGACATGATTAGTTATTATGTTGGATTACATGCTTATATGTTTATATACTGATATCATTTCTTTTGTATGATTATGGATAGGAAATGGATAATGTTGTAACACTCATATCCAAGAGGCTTACGATATCATGACCCTCTTCCAGATGATTGATGTTTCTTCAACTTTATGATATATGTTATATGCACATGTATTTTGACATGTGATTGGAGTGATGCAGGTACTAAGTATCGACTCCACCTAGATTCACAGGCCTGAGCGTACTCATATTCCCCGATGGTGGTTACTGGAGGTAATCACAAGCCAAACATCCCCTACCCTAGCCCACTATACCTTGTTAGTGCAATGTTTGTGTGTTGTCTTATCGGTCGGTTACCTAACGGTAACGTCTAGAGCACCTTTTGGTCGTATGTGGTTTACTAATATGTCTTGTTGAGGTATTTTTTCTTGGTTCCCATTAATCTTTTATGTGGCTATATATATATATATTGGTTTTTGGTGTTTGATGTGGTTACATTGGATTCTTTATGTGGTTTTAAATATGGTATTTTATGGTGTTTAATTGATTGGAGATTTGAATTTTTATTTTCATGAGGTTTTAAATATTTTATTTTAAATGATTTTATTAATCCATTTTGCAATCCCTTATAGTCTTATTTAAATCCTATTTGGGGAGCTTTGTGTATTTTAATGTTGTATATTTAGTGATTTTAATTAATTGATTTGGAAAGCTTTAATAGCTTGTTTAATCAAATGTCTTATTTGGTATGTCTAGGATCATCATGGAAAAAACAAGCCCTTAAGTGGCAATAAAAAGTCAAAAAATCAGAGTTAGACAACTTGACGTAAAAATTTGAATAAGTTATCTATATTATTTTAAAAAAATGTAAACAATAGAACCTATAGAAAATTGAATTTAGTTTCAAAACTACTACACCTTTATTTTTTAAAAAAATATCTAATTGGTGAAAATTTGAAATTTTAATGCAGTAGTACTTAAATTTTTGGGTTAAAATAAGAAGTAGGTGTCTGTGTGACCACCCTAACCACAATAAAATGATAACATTTTTTTATAAGATTTTAGATATAAGTAGAGGACTCATTTCCCGATGTGATGCATATTTTTTTATAATTTTTTTCCAAGTCAATAATTAATTATGACTTTTTTATTACAACTTAAAAAAAATATAAAAGCTCGTCTATCTAACCACCTTAATTTGGTAAAAAATTCATGAAATTAAATTTATTTATTTTTAATCCTATATTATACAAATCATAGAATGTGACGCATGTTTCAGATTCAAAAAATATGATACCGTTTGAAAGTTATAGATTTTTTTCAATCAGCCTATCAATCAGGACTTTATTCGTAATTTTAATAGAAAATGAATAATAATTATTTATTAAATTCAAAGTAAAGCATAATTTATATTGGTGGAAATCTAAGAATCTCCTCTAAAAGCCCTTTTTGTTTCATCAATTTTGGGTAAAAAATACGTTGTCGGCCACATGGGCCATCATATCACTTACATATTGCCAGTTTTTGGCCCATCATGATCCTACACATACCCATTTCATTTTTAATAGTTTTGAGAGCTTATAAAATGGAAGAAAGTTTTTTTTGGGGAGAGCTATCTTGGAGGAGAATTCTTTTTTTCCTGTTTCAGGGAAGGAGGAGAAAACCTCATGATTTGGGCAACAGAGTTGGGGACATCTGAGAACGAAATAAAAGCACAAATAAAATTAAAATGAATCTAATATTTTTTATGATCTAATTTTTTCACTTTGCACTATAATTTTTAGTTGTATTATGAATTTCATACTGACCAATTTGAAATTGAAATACTTTGCAACATTTTCTTGAATTGGATTTTTGAGTTGAAAGTCAAGCACACAATTTTTGAGGGCTTTAAAGTCAACACAAGGTTTACTAGCAACAATATTGAAGATTCTTTAGGTAGGCTTCTATGTTTGTTATTATGTTTGTTAGGCTCCCCAATTTTTCAATCTTTTCCAATAAATTGAAATAGTTATATAAAAATAATAAATTGTTAAAAATCAAAATTTATAAGTTATTAGAAATTTACTTCTTATAAATAAATTAATCTACCAGTAGTTAAGCATGGAACAATTTATGATTCCCTCGAACAACAATACGAAGTTTAGCATAAAATGCAGTTTAAAATAGAAGTAATTTAGTAGATTGTAATTTTCACACTGCATGTGTTGTTAAGTAAATTTTGACTTTGTTTTCACATTGCATGTGTTGTTAAGTAAATTTTGGACTTTGTTTTCACATTGCATGTGTTGTAAAGTACAATATGAACTTTGTTTTCACATTGCATGTGTTGTAAAGTAAAATATGAACTTTGTTTTCACATTGCATGTGTTGTTATTTTTACTTTAATATATTTTACAAATGAACTTTTAAGATTAAAAATTGAAACCAAAAATATTAAGAGCAACAGCAACTGAACCAGACCAAAAAAAAAAAAAAAAAAAAAAAAAAAAAAAAAAAAAAAAAAAAAAAAGATTGTCCCTCTTAAGAATGTTAGTAAAATCAACCTCCCTTTGAAGGCATTCTGCCATGGCCATCTTCTCTTTTGCAGTCCATAAGGCCCTAGCCAAATTTTGCGCAGCAACTTTAGCTTCCAAATTTTCCATTTTACTAGTGATAACCCTATTTTTGAGATTGAGATCCTTTATGTCGTGAAATGCCCATTTCAGAATTTTGAAATTGTCGACCGCTCCCCTTTTTGGCCAAATAATGTTATAGTGCTCAAAAGAGGAGTGAAAAACTAATATCTAAAAAATACCACAATCATTATAAATAAGAAACTATATTGAGCATATCATATTAAGAAAATGTGAGATAAATTATTTGTCAATTTGGAAAACTAAGAGTTGCATAGACAGAGATATGGATACAATATTTGATATTGATATAGTTTGAATTAGATAAAAACGTCTCATAATCTTCAATAATGGAATTGATATGTGGCTATAATTTGATGGATATATTGATGTCACTCTTCTCAAGATGCACATCACAAAGCGTACTAAATCCATTCTTATAATCTACAAAGAAATGTGACAAGAGGTGAAGATTGAATGAACATATACAAGAATATTTTTTTAAATGGATGCCAACTTATTATGCTTCACATAATGGATGAAGTCATGTGTTCTTCAATTTCTTTCATTTGAATCAGAACTAGGAACCTATAAATGTGATGTAAAAAAATATTAATAGAGACAAAAATTAAAAAAGTTAAACAAAGAATCTAAATTAGAATATAATTCATGAATGTCAAACTTGTGACACCATGGAAGTTCCACCATTTCACAAGGTCCATTTTATTGTTATTTTCTATTAGATCAACATTTGCATAAGTTTTATCAAAGAATGCAAAGATCCCAAACCTATTTCAAATATGTACTGCAACTTTAGTATATGTATACAACATCCCAATGGCCTTTCTATATCTATTAACTACCTCCATATCCATATATTGTGTTATTTTATTTAGCATTTCCAACATCTTAACACACTAGAATTTGGGATTTTAAGCATATGTCAAAAGATAAAGGGGTTCTCATTTTATCCCACTTCTTTTTGACTCTCATAAATATGCTTGTATTTTTTTAAAGAGTCTTTGATTTGCTCCACCATTATGTCTATGAAGCCATAAACACCATTCAAGATTTGGTTCATTTGTCACAACAACATGTGAGGGCATATATCAACTTAGTGAAAGAAAACAAATAGTCTAAAAAATCCTCTATGAACATTTGAAAAGAAAAGTTATTTCCAAAATATGAAATATAAAAAATTCATAAGTAAAATTTTGAAAAAACACCTATAGACACCTAAAATCTGACCTTACTCAACCATACCTAATTTTAACCTATCTTGAGCGATTAATTAAATAAATAATAATAATTTAATTAATTAATTTATCTATCACCTTTATCCAACGTTTTAATTAAATAAATTTTACATTATTTAATTAAGTCTAGCCTTATCCCCAAATCCTCCAACTATTTTTTATTTTTTACACAGGGGTATCCTCGCGACCTAGCCCAACACCTAGAGGGGCAAGCTGAGGCGAGACTACTCCCCTGTGAGTGGAACGCTACCACCCACTAGCAAGCCCACCTCTTAAATCCTCCAACTAAATTAATTAAGGTTAATAAATCTCCACCATATTTTCCTCCATATTTAATTCCACTTTATCCCTCAATCTTTATCCATTTAATCCTAACCATTGGTTCAATTAACATGGATCACAATATGAATTTGTCATCATGTGACAAGTGTCCCCTTCACATGTCTAACTAACTCCTTGTCTATATTCATTGAATCTAGACACTTCTCAAAAGTCAAACTAACTTTCATCTTATCCTTTCATTTCATACCATACCTCTTAATTCTATCCATTCACATAAAGATGTCCTAATCATAATCTTAAACCTAGCCCTTATCCCTCTTGTGACACTTGCTATATGACTACAAGTTTTGATCCAAGCCCTAAGCCTTATTTTGTCCTAACCGTCCATTAACCAATGCATCTTGGCCCTTGATTTCTCTCATGGAAGTTTTATAAATGAGAGGCCTTCCTTCCCATTTTTGAGCATCTTCCATATTCATATCCTTATGTTGCCCAAATTTCTAATCAATTTTTTCTCATCAAACTATTATGTTGCATTTTCTATCTACTTATTCCATAGTATATCTTATCTTCATCATATCATCATCCTACCCATTTAATCATTCATCATATCAATCATATCATCATGTTGTTAGTTTGATAAACAACCACATTCTTTCTATTGAACATTTATTGTCATTGGTGTCAAAGGAATGATGACAAAAGAGTATTATCCTTGATGTCAAAAGTGCTCACTAATGTCAAAGGAGTGATGACAATAGTATCAATGAGAATTAAATGTAATCATATTGTCATATCAAAGAATTTTGAGAACAATGAAGAAGATTGATGTAGTATGCTTGAGATATCATGCTTGTATATATTTTGTTGATAGAAGTAATCTAGAAGTTTGGTAGAAGAGTTTTTTTTACTTCTTAATAGACACAAGCATGCTATTCCAATTTTATCAATTAATGGATTGTGATATTATCTATTATGTATCTATGTTTGAAATATCATGCTTGTATCTATTCTGTATCTATTCTTCTTTATGCTAATGACCTATTTTGATTGCTAAATTTGCTCATGGGTTGCAAGAAAACTTATATGACCTTGACCATTTTTACAAAGCGATGGTGATGCATGTCAATATGAACAAGACCAAAGTGATGATTTTCTCAAATAGGAAAAAGAAGAAACAACATAAGTTCTACTTTGAAGGCAATATTCTTGAAGTAACATAGTACAAGTATCTAAAGATTGACTTCAATAACAAGCTTAGTTGGGAGGGCTGTAGAAAGAAAAGAATTTTGGGAGGATGGAAAGTATTATATGCTCTTCAAAATAGATGTAGAGAGACAAAACTATGAGATTGAAAAACTATTCATATTCTTGTTAGGATTTTAGTGCTTCCAATAGTGCTCTATGGGTGTGAATTGTGGGCCATCAACACTCATAATCAAAGTGGAAACAAATTGAGAAAATCCAATGCTTGATCACAAGCAAGTTCAAAATAAAAAGCTTGATTTCTTATGATATTATGATGAGTGAAATAGGGGCAGCTCTAATTGAAGCAATTGCTATGGTGTGTCTCATAAGATTTAAAAAGAATCAAACAAATGGAAGTAGTAAATGGCATAAGGTTGTTTTCAATGACATCTTGAGCGAAAGAAAGAAGACTTGGATGAAGCAAAACAACAAATGGATGAGTAAATGGAATATATACTTGAATGCATGCCTCATGAATAGCAAAAAGATAAAGGTTTTTGTTATGGATAAATTCCACAAGCATACATGGGGTAAAGTGCTAGGGAGAAAGAAAAGTATTATATTGAAGAGTTCAACCCCACATGTGATCATCAACAAAAAACGTATATAGGGGCTAGTATTTCGTGGAGAGCCAATATTATTATTGCTCAGTTAAGAACTAACTCTCATCAACTTTGATGTGAATCAAAACAATGGAGAAGGCCAAAAGAAGCATGAAAAGAAAAGGTGTATTTTTTGCAATATTGAGGCAACAGAGTCAAAAAAATACTTCATTATGGAATGTGATGCCTTCCAGGACATAGGGACAAACACGTAAATATTTTGACAGCTGGTTCTTGGTATAGTCTATTCAACAAGAGTACTATTGAAAAGTTATGGGAGTTCATCATCACCTTGAATAGGAAAAAGAAAGAAATGGAAAAGTCAAAAATGACAAGGCTGACTGTCCCATAGACTATTTTTATCCTCGTGGAAGTTGAAAAAAAATTATTTTTATGAAGTGGCTTAGCAACTCAAGTGAAAATAGTTTAAAATTCATGAGGTGCCCTTGAAAGGCAAAGTTTTTTGAAAAATGTATGTCTTTGTGCAAGGATGCATGAACATGCGCACATCACAGTGAAAGAAGATAAAATTCAAAAAAATTATAGACAATGTACAAGTGTGCGCCTTAGAACATGCTCACCTCAGGATAGGGCATGGCAACAAATGCGCGAGGAAGTGCAAGCACACATAGGTGAATCAAAAGGGCGTCAAAAAAGGATCCCATCATACAAATACGTGCATCTGAGGTGTTAGGATGACCTAAACAAGTAAAATCAATGAAATAATTTTAAGATAAAACCAGTGTTACCCGGGGACGCGTCCCTTGGTCTAAACCCCCCCGTCCCCGCCCCGAAAACATCCCCATCCCAGAAACGGCTAGGGGGACAACAACAATGTACCATGTTCTTTTTATTTTGATTTTCATATTGTAATTGAAAAAAAACTATATTGGCAATGAATTCTTAACAAAAATGTTATATGCTAAGTTTCTATAATGTATATATGCATGCTTTATCCATGTTTTCATATGAATATTTAATGTTTCCTTATATATTTTAAATTTTTCTATATTTTATATAGCCGTCCCCTACCGTCCCTAAATTTGGCCTGAAAAATCGAAAACTTGGGGACTCGTTCCGCCATCCCTTGTTGTCCTCGTTCCGGAAACTTGGGGTAACACTGGATAAAACCCATGTAGAGGTCTGCCCTTGGTTTACAGGTGAGTTCTTCATTTAAGAGATTTTGTAAACTCGACATATCAAAGCCCATATAATGGCGTGCAAGGGTTCGAAAGGACGCATCTCAACAAAGACAAAACTTATGTTTTACTTTATGTTTTCAAGCATGCACAACAGTCAAAGCTTCAAACAATACAAAGATTGCAGCATTATTTCTCATTATAATAGCCTGTATAGTAGCTTCAAACAAATACTCATCGATATCTTTGGAAGAGCTAGTGTATGTTTTTAAAGTATTTTTTTTCAAACATACAACAAACATTTAGATTCTTGCCAATCTGTAAAGATTCACATTCTAAACTCTAAATTGCCATCACATTTAACTTGCTTACAATTTAATAATTCTTTAGATTCAAAGTTTGGATTATCAAAATTTCAAAGTCTTTAGAAAGGCTAAGTAAGCATGATCAGAATCATCAGCTTTAAAGTCATCTAGAGCCACCTTTAAAAAAAACCTTTAGAAAGGCTAAGTATGCATGATCAGAATCATCAGCTTCAAAGTCATCTAGGGCCACATTTTATAAAAGCCTTTTTTCAGTCGTCATCATTTTCAAATAGAAAGCATATTTTTTAAGCTTGCTATTTATAGCTTTTCACTATTTTTATTGTTTGCTATTCATTATTTGAAAGATATGAGCATTAAAAGATATGATTTTAATTGTCAGTTCAACCAATAGTCACATATTGTAAGGAATTTATATAACACATTGAATCACTCACTTGTTTCTCAACATTGTTGAGCAAATTGAAAAGAATTTATAATTTTATAGTGGATTTGAAGATTTCTCTGGTCTCCAAAGCCACATTTGGGATTTGATGGCAAGACCTTTAACTTTCGATCCCATTGAGGGCATTGCAAAATACATATACCTCCTCCCTCTCAGCCTCCATTCTCCTCTGGCAATGTCAATTTGTTCCCCAGTGAAATATCACTTTCTCGTGCTTCAAATTCAGATTTGAAAGTTCATATACTCGTATAATATTCCCCTTGGAGCATATCACTTACATCTTGGCCATTTTGTGTTATCATTTGGGGGAAGAATAAGATGAAGTACAACAGACATGACCTAGCTTTCCTTTTATGCCTTGTGTGCAGATTCTCCATGGTTTTGACATCAACTTTATGTAATATAGAACTCAAAAAACATATAAGTAAATAAATCCATGTTAATGAATCATACAACAGAATAATCATTTTGATTAACGATCAGATTGTGCTAGAGTAGCTCTTTCATGTTAATGTGCATCCAGAATGCTGGATAGACGTTGTTTCAATGAAGAGATGTGATTTTTCAAAAGTTAAAGAATGTCCCTATATAGAGGCAATACTCCATACAAAAGTCATTCAAATATTGGTTCCAAAACAAAAATAAATGTCATAAATAATTTGATCATACAAACATAGATCAATTCTAAATGACTTTTTATAGGGAGGAAAAAACAGATTATATAGGCAATTGTGGGAGGGACCTAAATTTGATGGCCTTATAACATCACTTTGAAGTTGTATAGTCTCTTTCATCGCCCTTTTTATCTATCAGTTTGACCAAATTCAAAGTAGAAAATTTTAGTATTCAATCAATATTTCCCTATCGACATATCCATTGCACTCTACTGATATAAAACCTTGCTGTAAGTTAGTACGGATGCGTTGAACTCAAGCATTTCATATTAATTTTTTTGATGAAAACACCGTCAAATTGTGATGAAAAACCTGCTTTACTAAGAGGCTTGTGATTCAAGAATAATCGTTGAATGTCAATGGAAGATTCCTGAAACCATATTCAATGTCAATCAAGAACCCCTAAAACCATATTAAAAAATGAAAGGTACTGCTGGAATATAGAAATCTCTTTGCAATTAGGCGCTGAAACCCTGTCGCTCTACTGCCAAACAATGAAGGATGAAGAAATAATGAACTGTAAAAGACCTATTCATGCATGAACACTACTCCCTTGAAATAGGGCCTAAATTTGATGGTCAACTCTGCCTGTCAATCAACTTTTTGTGAAGGTTATTTTTTCAAAAAGTTGTCCTCTAAATTCCATCGGCCCGTGTTAACACGGGCGATAGTATACACAGAGGACACTTTTATTAACGATTCTCAGTTCGCTCTAACCAAAAGCACGCAACTGTGCATTAAGATACGAAATTTTGAGCTTTGAAACCCCTCTCAGTGGGTCAATGGCGCGCAGCTAGGGTTTTTATTTCTTCTGCCTGCTCGCGCGCTTAGGGTTTTCTTTCTTCTATCTGCACGCATGCCTCAGAACTGCCCTGCTAGTTTCGACTTCGATTTTTATTTTTTTCAGAGCGCATGACTGTACCATGATGCAGTTTTCTTATTTAAAAAAATGTTGAACTGTTGATGGGGGGCGCGACAGTACACTGTAGGAGCAATATTTGACTTATTTTGTATAGCACGCCCCTAAATTTAGCGGACAAGTCTCTTGATTATGTTTTAATAGTTGTGACAGTAGGTATTTAGATGTTTAATATATAATATTTTTTTAGTAGTATAGTATTAGTGGTAATTTAGAGTTGTTGACGTTGATCATGAATATTTATGCTTGAATGAAATATTATTCATTTAGATTGATTGATTGAATGAAGACTTTTAATAATGTCCACGAGGTCAAACAATTTATGGGATCTATCGATCACCAACGTAACGGAACATCATGACAGCCCGAGACAAAACTAACCACTGCCCAACAATTACTTGAGCTCCTTTTCCTTTTGGATCTTGGATCTTTTGCTATGAATTTTAATCAAGTAATCAACACTTTTAGTTATTTCCTCTACTTCAAACAAGTTGCATAAAATGTCCACATTTAGAATTTCGATATAATTGACCCAAATATCCATATAAGTCGGATATTCCATGATGTAATGCCATTCTATCTAGCTACTAGCTTTAAAGTATAAAACTTGCATATCATATCTGCCCACTCTTCTTTAGGTGTCGTCCACCTTCCAGTTTCACATCTAAGTTAGTGTGAACTAGTTCTTAGCTGAGCTATTAGCATTTTAGCTTTTTATTTTATTTTTGCTCCTATATAATTCTTTTGAGTATGGTCATATGAGGGATTGAAGTTCTTGATGTAATATTCTTTTTTCTTTGATAACTCCCTTACCCACATGTTTTCTTTAACTTTTTCTTGCATGTACATTTTGATTGCCTTAATGTTAGTTGGGCAATTATTTATGTTGATACCCCATTTACGCATCCACTTGTTATTTTACTTCATCCAAGTGCTTTTTCTTCTATTTAATTTCTCTTATGTTGTCATTTTGGGCCAACGAGACAACTCCATGTTCTCTAGCCTCTTTAAATAACTTAGTAAACGAATCATAGTCGATGACTCCACAGGTGGGGCCCCAACTTCAACTAGGGCAATCTCATAGGGAATTGACGATTTTATTTTGAGGCTACTTGTGATTAGATTTTTTGTAGTCTTTCTATTCGTCGTCACTTCATTGCAGAAGTATTTCCACCCCAAACTTTACACCCATAAACAACCACAGGCACCATTAACAACCCAAAGAGAGTTTTCTTAGTTTTCTAGTACCATAATTCAGCTCTCCTACATCTATTTTGCAAAGAGTATAAATCTTTCCATCCATCTTGTATCATTTTTGCTCTACATGTCTCCCAACTAAGTTTGTAGTGAAAACCAAGGCCAAGGTACTTATAATCATTAACCTCCTGTAAAAGACTATTTTCGAAGAAAAATTCCATAACTTCTTTCTCTTCAAGGTAAACATCATAACCTTAGTTTTGTTGGTGTTCACCTACATCCTAACCTCTTGACAAAATAATTCTAGAGCTTTCAAGTGATCCCTTAAATCTTGCGTTGTTTTTTCCATTAGAATAAGATCATCAGCATATAGAAGCAACTTTATTACATAATTGGTCGATTGAACTTCTCCCCCCCCTCCCTCCACCAAAATTGTTTATCAATTCCTCTAATTTGTCAATGTACAATCCAAATAACATAGGTGAGAGAGGGCAGCCTTGTTTGACCCCAATGTCACTTCCAAAACATTCTGACATTCCTTGCTTAGTTCTAATTTTAGCACATACATGATCATACAACCTATGAACATGATCATACAACCTATGAACAGTAGCCCTGTGCTATTTTGGAATTCCCAACTCTTCCATTCTAGACCATAACTTGCTTCTAAGAATAATGTCAAATGCTTTCTTGAAGTCTACGAAGCAACAAAAGACCTCACCACCTTGTCTATCCCAAAGTTTCTCAATCAAGTGTCTAAGTGTAATGCAATGGTCGATGGTAGAGTGTTTTGGTCTAAAGCTCGCCTAACCTTTTGCCCTCTTTCCTTCTATTTCTACCCAACTACTGATACGACGCTCTACCATGCTTTTAAAGAGTTTTTCGAAGAGCGAGTTAATCATTATAGTGCGATAATTTGTTGTTAATATCTCCACTTTTGTGCAAGGGGTTGACAACATTGGTCATCTAATTTGTTGGAAAACCATTTTGAATAACCCCATTGAATATTCTTTTGATGTGTGGTGTGAGGGATTCTACACCCCATTTTAAATATTTTGATTGTAAGCCGTCTATGTCACATGCTTTTCCCACTGCCAACATTTTAATTCCTTCTTTGATGTCTTTTATGGAGAAGAGTTTAGCCCTCAAATTAAAAACAACAAATCATCTTATGTCAAATTAATGCATCAACAAAACACAACTTAATGTACAATTATTGTAACTTAATATATAAGTATTTGTTTATTTTATTTTTGGAGTATTTTTTGACAACTCAACAAAACACATGCTAATTTGGGATCATATTTAATGATGTGGCCCTAAAATTTTTATTATAGTTAGGGGTCTTGCCAAGTAAGTTATTATAAAAAAATGGGAATAATTCAAAATTGTCACATATGATTTTGAGGGGCATTAAGATAGGGTGTTCAACTACTGAGTCCTCTCCTCTATGGTGTGCACTTCTATAAGCAAATATCTTTGATATAAACCCATTAATGTTCTTTCTAGTGATGTGTCAGGTCTCACCTATTAAATACCAACTTTTTATGTCTTGTTAAATTTTTAAAATGCATTTTTCAAGTGACACAAAATTAAAAAAATGTGGTAGGATTACATTTCAAATAAGGTTGAAGAGGAAACACCCTAAAAAACAAAAAATAATTTAATATAGACAAAATGTGTTTGCTATTTACATTTTTATAATATTTTAAAAGATGGCTCACAATCATGTTGAAAAAAATTACCTAACAAAAGATTAAGATGTTCAATTTAAGACTACTATTTTTTATGTTTTTGATTGAAAAAAAATCCTACAACTATATGTTTCTAGATTAAAATTAAAGTAGAGACAAAAATAATACAAGTGCATAAGAATTGAAAAGGTAGAAACATAAACAATAAATTTTATAAAATAAAAATAAGAGTTGTATTCAAAACTACAAGAAATCAACCTAACATCTACGACAATGCAAAAAATTTAACAATTGCGAAGTTTCAACTCATAAAACCACAATCACATAAGATGGAATGCTTCAATAGTGATTTGGAAGAAAAATAGGCATACTAAATTATACCATTAAATGAATAACAAGTTCTATATTTATCATTAGAAACTAATTACAAAATGATTATTTATAGTGTTCACAAAATTATTGTATGAAAATAAACAAAAAAATATTTTTATTTCTACTTTAAGAATATCATGATTGCATGCAATGTAATTTTTATTAAAAAATTATATCCATTAATTTTAAATTTGAACTTCAACAATCTCTAATTAAGTTGTTGATTGAAACTATTACAAACTATCACTTAAATCTCACATCTTTGATATAAGAATAACTAACTCCTCAAACTATTCATCTTGTTAAAGATAGAGAACACTAAAACCAATGTGAGCTATAAAATGCGTTGGTTAAAAAGAGAAAATTTAAAATAACATGGGTTGTAAAATACCTCTAACTAAAAATAATAAATATTAGAGTATGTTCTCCTTGAAAATAGTGATTGTTAAAAATAGTATAAACTATCTTTATCCCATGTTTTTGGATAGGCAACTCTAGACGACTTTAATGATTTTGTAAGTTTTTTAAAATCATGGCTAGCCCTTCAAAGACATCTAAAAAACCCTAAAAAAATATTTTGACATTTTGAATCTCTTTCATAAGCATCACTTCTTCTTTACATGCACATCAATGCACTATAAAACAAACCGTGAACTTATACTCTTGATTTTCTCTATATAGGTGTCCACTTCATAACCACTTATGCATCTATGAACATAAGTTGATTTTTTTTTAAAACTTTGGAATATCCCTTCGGTAAAGTGTCCATTTACAACATAAACCTTGAAATTGAACTCCTTTGATGAGGTGCACCCTTGCAAGCTAGGCACTCGCCTATAAGCCAATGTTTACTTTTCTAATTTTGAAATCGAAATTTCCCTTGTGCACCCTTATCCCTCAAGGGCACACTTAGACAAAAAAAAAAGTATTTGATTTTTCCCTTACTAAGGTACACCCTTGCTCACTACATGCACATCTCACTATGAGTTTGAATTTGTTTTGAAAGCCCATCTTTTTTCCTTTATGACGTGTGCACCTCGACTCTAGGCACACATCTCATGAATATTTTTTTTTACTTTTGAAAAATTGAACACCCAATGAATTCTAGTATGCACCTATCTACGTTCCTAACATTCTCTTTGAGTAGGTGCATTTTCATCTATCGATGTTCCCTTCATCTTCTATATTTTACTCTTTTGAAGTTTGAAAGCACAATCCTTTGCAAAGGTGCACCCCTTTGAGTGCCACACATGCCTATGAACTAGCCCTTAACTCCAAGTTTGATAATAAAAAAATTCAAATTCTCTTTTTTCAAGTGTATCCCAACCCTATAGGAGTGCTCCTCTATGTTGAGCTTTGACCTTAGGTCTTCTATCCTTCATTAGCAAGCATGCACTTCTCTCTCAAAACTCTCTACTATATACACTATTTTGTAGTTTAGGCATTCCACTTCAAACTTGCATAATTCAAGTGTGCCCTTCACATGCCATGTGCACCTTGAATAGGAGATTCTAAATTTGAACCTTTCATTATGAAGTGCATTTTCCCATCCAAGACATGCACCTATACAAAGATTCTACATTTAAACTTGCAATTGATTTTCCCTTTATTAAGGTGCACTCTCGCAGGCTAGTGTGCGCCTAAAAACCATACTTAGCCAACTTCATGTTTTGAACACCTCCTTAATTATTCCATGCAATTGAGTAACTTTTGAGTGTTGTGTTCCTTATTCCTAAACAATAAAAAAATGAGGGAAGATGAATAAAATAGTAAACCAACAAAATGAAGCTTGGAAACATGATTAAGGAAAGGACAAGGACATTTCCCATTTTGAACACCTCTTCAATTCTTCTATGAAATTAACTATCAAGTTTTTAGTGTTGTACTCATTATTGCTACACAATGAAAATGATGGAAAACAAAAACAACATAGATGAACAAAATACAGTTTGGAAACATGATTAATGGAAGGACAAGGGTTCAACTAGCAATTTGACACAATATGAAAAGTTTTTATGGGTACAACACGAACAAAGAACTTAAAACATGGTTCATGATTGAGGGAATGACAAATTTTATAGATTGAATTTTGTCACAATACAAAAAATTCATATGGATAAAAACTTATTGATACAAATTTTGCATTGCAAAATATAGTGAATTTTATTGAAAGAATAATATTTCCATGTTTATGGGTAAAAATTTGGAATTGTGTTAGACTTTTATAAAGGATTAGTCAACACAACTATAATTTTTCAATGTGAACCATTTAAAAATGATATTTATGTTTGAATTTTTAATAAAATTTATGTTTATAGTTTTTTTAAAATTAATTGAATATATTTTTTAATAAATTTAAGAAAAGAGTTTTAATTGTTGATTTTTTAAAATAAAATCAATAGAACGTCACAAAAATTAATAATAATAATATTTTTCCTAAAATAAATAATTTTTTTTTTAAATATTTTATTTTTAAAATCAGTTCTCATAACTTTTGTTTTAGTTTATTATGCAATGAAATATCAATGCCGATTTGGATCAATGATCTCCTGGTCCAGTGGTGGTCATCGAAATGTAGAGTCAGACACGTGAGTTCAAATAATAACAGTCAAGACGAGTATAGGAAATAAACATTTTCAAGGCAAATAAAGAACTTGATATAATCATTTATTCGATTCAATATTTGTTAATACTCTAATGCCATGAATCTGGAATATTCACACCTATAAACTGACTGAGAAGTGTCGTTATTATTCGAAAAGACCAGAACGATGAGAACATTCAAACTTAAAACTCACTGCTGGAAATATTATGAAAATAAAATAAAAGACTACCAATCTCCTGAGAAGGTTTGATTGCCAACTTGGGACAACTCAAAAGAGCTGTATGGATGCTCCACATAGCTAAACATTCATTCTTTCAGACTGCCAAAACGGAAAGATTTCATAAAACATAACTTGACTTCGGGTTATTGTGAACAAGCTTCTTTTCATATACTTTATGATAAAATGACATATTTATGGCATCCCTGCTTCACCCTACCAAACAGTGTGAATACATTGAATCCAGGCACATTGCCCAGATAATTGGACGAACTATATTGTCCAAAAATGTGGGGAGGCCCGTTTAACCCACTTTTAATATTCCCAATTATAGAAAAGATTGGTTGGGCTTGTTATTCAGTGGTTCACACATTTTTCTAAAAAATGGTGGGTATGATCAGTTATAATTGTGAGGAGATGAACATGCTATTCAGTATTGTCATTATTATTGGCATCTTAACATCTAATAAGAATTAGATTTTTTGAAAAGATTGACTGGGCTTGCTGTCCAGTAGTTCACACATTTCTCCCAAAAATGGTGGGCATGGCCAGTTATAATTATGAGGAGATGAACATGCCACCCAGTATTGTCATTATTATTGGCATCCTAACATCTAATGAAAATTAGATTCTTTGAAAAGATTAACTGGGCTTGCTGTCCAGTGGTTCACACATTTCTCCCAAAAATGGTGGGCATGATCAGTTATAATTATGAGGAGATGAACATGCCACCCAGTATTGTCATTATTATTGGCATCCTAATATCTAATGAGAATTAGATTCTTTGAAAAGTTTGACTAGGCTTGCTGTCCAGTGGTTCACACATTTCTCCCAAAAATGGTGGGCACAATCAGTTATAATTATGAGGAGATGAACATGCCACCGAGTATTGTTATTATTATTGGCATCCTAACATCTAATGAGAATTAGATTCTTTGAAAAGATTGGTCGGGTTTGCTATCTAACAGTTCACATATTTCTCCCAAAAATGGTGGGTATAATCAGTTATAATTATGAGGAGATGAACATGTCATACAGTATTACCATTATTATTGGCATCCTAGCATCTAATGAGAATTAGATTCTTTGAATGTAAAAAACACTTGATAGTAGTAATTGCATAATTTGTTTGTGAGTAGTAATATATTTCTAATGTCCTTGAGGCAGTCCCTGTACTCCTCCTCATCCTTTTCCTTCAAGTAATTTAATCACTATTTTACTGTAAATTACATCACTATATGATTATTGTGTTCCAAAATAATATTATATTCATCCATACAATATCAATATGAAATGTTTCTGAATTTAACTGTAAGAACTCCATGATTCATCATAGAAATAAAAAAAATAAAAAGTATATTATATTCATCTATACAAGATGAGGGCTACGGTCCCTAAACAAGACCATAGGTATTAGAATTATTCAATTAAAACATGACTATAGAAATAGACATTATATTCTTCACCATCAACAAATACTATGTGCCCATATTGTTTATCAAGGAATATTCTTTGATAGTGAAGTTAATACAGGCATTAAATTGTCAGTTTCACCTAAATATAATTAAGGTAAGGTTTTTGTCGGTATTGACATAATGTGATGGTCAGATTGTGGTGTTGTTCTTATCATGAAGGTTCAAATCTCATTGGGATGTTATTGCTGAGTGCTTATATTGTAGGTGAGGTCCCCTGTTTGTGATCTCACCGGTTCATTGCTCCAGATCAAAAGCATTTACCCTTTTAAAAAAAAATCCAAAACAAGATATTTGTTGTGTGACAAAAGAACTCACTAAATGTCTCCATAGATAACTTAGGATAAACATCATACTTTTCTTTACTGTTTTTTCATCCTGATGATGAATCATGAAAAATGATCCGAAATGTTGATGGAAAAAAACTACACAATTTATCCAGAAATTTTACACTAATAATCATGAAACATGATCCGAAATGTTGATGGAAAAAAACTACACAATTTATCCAGAAATCTTACACTAATATAAACATCGTAAATTTAATACTGATACTGACAAAAGAACTCACTAGATGTCTCCACAGATAATTTAACATAAACATCATGATTTTAGTGCTGGTACTTAACTCATTAACATGTGACTTAAAACGATGCATTTACTAAAGTATGTATCCATAAAACCAGAACAAGAGAAGGGAAGAGATGTTCAGGTGAACAAACCTGGACCAAAAGAAGCTTCACACCGTTTGCATTACGGAGACGTATATTACGAATATCTCTGAAACTAAGCTCCAACTTGTAATCAATAGACAGCTCATTCAGAGAGAAGCTCAGCTTCCTAATGTCGAAATTAAACTCGGCATCAGCAGAATTACGGGAACTCCATAGAAAAGAGAATGCATTTTGAGATACAAGATTGCCCATATAGAGCTTCCCTCCCTCAAAACGACTTGCCATGGATTTTGGCTTGGATACTCTGTCTATCTCTAGAAACTGGGCTCTTAATTTATTGTGACCTAACAGAATATTACCTCTGCTTGCCAAATCTGGATTACTTTTGCTAACTCGTGGCTTTCAAACTGCACGAGCGTACATCCTTGATTTGTTAGATTTGGGTGTCCTCAGTTTACATACATAAACGGTCCCCTTCCCAGTAACTGCTTCTTGCTGATGAATGAGCACTTTGGAATCTTGTCATACTGGTAAATTTGATGGTTGAATGGTCAGACGGCTATCCATGGCTAAGCCAAGAAGAACAACTACATCAAAATGACCACAATCAGAGACATACCCTGTAATTTGTCCTCACAATAACACAGACATGTACTAACACATTGATCTCTGGACAATATCTGATATTTAGCATATGATCCAAGCCTATTGAAGTGAATTGCTGGAAGAACTACAGTGCACTGCTTAACATAAATGTTATAATTAACCCTCAAATATCTATGAAGCACCTAGACTACAGAGAAGGGTTTCCAATTTAAATAACCTTGACCCTGAACCTAAAAGATTAGACAACTGCACAGTTCTTCAAATCCCAAATTTAATCCAAGTAAGCAAAATGTATGCACAATGCAATGCTAGAAAATTACATCAGATCAGTTTTGGGGCAGTTTAACTAACCATTTAGGAGAATAACTACTACAAGTGGGTTCTTCTGTAAATCAAATTTCAGGCCTCGTCACACTTGAGATCTGCAGAGCCTTGTCATCTTTACACTAAAAGCATACTTGAGATGCATAGAGTGAAACCCATTTATCAAAGCTTGTGGTTTCCCTGTTCTCGGTCTCACATTTGATATTATTGTTTCTTCCAAGCGAAGAAATCTTTGTGGTATATAACAAAAAATAATATACAAATTGTGGACTGCTTTTGGGTGGAATCTGGTTGGAGAAAGCTCAGGGTCCCTTCCTTTGTTACAGGATTTTTGTGTGTGTTCGTACTTTATCTGCAGTATTACTATCGCCATTATAAGAAACATGATAATTACATGAAACATCAAATGTTTGTATCAACAACAGTGCAGGTTGAGAAAACCCAAAGCCAGAGTGAAGCTTCGTACCCATGAAAGAGAGTGCTCGGTACCTGAAGTCACATGTGTCAGAACACCATTAGAAGAGTACCATAAGTCTGTCACAGAATATTATTCTATTGTATACGTGTACAGGAAAAAGTGTTACCATTGGTTGGCTGGCTTACGTGCTTCCGATGTTCCTACACTTGAAAGAGGCCAGCTGGGTTGAACCAAAGGTAAATTCACTGAACTTTCTTTGAATAAAAGAATTTAGAAAAGTCAGGTTAGAACGAGAATGAGGTTTCGTAGAGAAAGTATTGGGCGTCTTCCGATATAATTAATAATTACAAATTCGATAAAGTGTTTCTTAGATTTGTTTTTATGTGGATTCTTTTAATATTTTATTGGTAGTGGACCAAGGTTTATTTTCCAAAATTTGTTGGATAAGATAAAAATGATGTTTTTTTAATTTAAAGTTATAAAGAGAAAGGTATTTATGTGGATAAATTTATGGGAAGTCTCATTCAGCGTTAGCTTTTATCATTTTTTCTCCTTAAAATCAAAGATTAAGGGGGCCACATAATTTTAATTTAAGATTGAGGGGTACATGGGAGGTCTCGCTCAACTTTATCTTTTATTATTTCTTCCTCTTAAAATCAAAGATTGAGGGGACGACATAATTTTAGTTTAAGATTGAGGGGTTTATGGAGGGGTTCACGGGAAGTCTCGCTCAACCTTTATCTTTTATTATTTCTTCCTCTTAAAATCAAAGATTTATGGATCCAACTTCTTTTTTTTTTTACTTTATTATCATTTATATTTGTAAGGAAATAAAACATGTTATACATTAATTTAAGTTTAATAAATTGATATAAAATATAAAGTAAGAGTTTAGATTGATAAGTGTTAATATTAAATAGAGGGTAATGATGTGCTTAATTTTGTTTTATTACTTTGTGTATCGTTGATAGTTATTTCTTTGCTATACATTGTGACTAAACATCAGATTATTAAATCAACATGCATACTTTATCACAAGCATGCCTAGAATGTCTACTCTAATATTAGAATGAGTTGTGCCTATTATTCAATTTTCCTAATGTGGTTCTATGCTTATGGTACAATTTTTTCATCTACTCTAATATTATTCAATACCTATGAATGTGTATCTAATGATGGCTAGTGTTATCAAGTGTCTTGGGGATATTGTTGTTGTGCAAAGAGAGAGTATGAAGTTTCCTTGGTAGCTAGTCAATCTTTGTTGCCAATGAACAACTTACAATACATGCCAAGTAGAAGTCCAAGATGCATAGATGATGAATTAAGTGTGTAATATATGTTTATGTAGGTGTTGATGTAAGTTCTTAGTCACTATGTAATGTAATGTGAATGACATTCAATAATTGGATGGGGATGAAATATCCTTGGTCCTCAAATTGAAGCATTTTGTCTGTAATCCAAGAAAAGTTCACATTATCTAAAAGGGTTAGCTCAAGAAAGTGGGAAATAAGACTTGAATTAGGATAACTAGGCTACAAGGGTAGCATGTTTAAGGGACATATTCATGTTCATAATCAAGTGCAAGACATATGTTCGGTTGCATAGGGAGTTGTTACATACCATTTGAGATTGAGGTAGGATGGTAGACTAATGGCTTTTTTTTTATGTTTGGATCAAGTTATATGCAAAACATGACAAATTGAGTAATGTTTAATGTCTATTTATTTTTTGTTGCTTTATAAGTTATCATGGGTTGTAAAATTGTAACCAACTATTTTGGAGGCTTTTGTAACTCCTTATTTAGGATTTTTGGTGTTGGTATTTTTTGGGAGGTTTTCAATGTTGTGTCACTCTAATCCAAATAATTTTTGGGTTTTATAAGTAAGTTTTTTCTTAAAGAAGGATAAGTTGATATTGTTGCCTCTCCCTTTTTTGGTTTTCAAGTATTTATTTAGATTTATAAATCTATTTTTCTATGATGTTTGGCCTACATACTTGTTTTACCCAAAATATTTGTTTTGCCATTTTGCTTAAATTGAGCTAAATCATGTAAAAATGTCGTCAAAAGTATGTTTTAGGCCAAACCAAGCATAAGGTCTTTGTGGGTTTCTGTCAAGGAACCTATGGTTAAAATTATGAAAAACTAAAAAATTAGGGTTTTATGCCCCTATTTTTAGGGAAACCCTAAAAAATAGGACCTTCTCAAAAATGATTGAAAATGATTTTGATAGGGTTAATTGACTTCACGATCATACTGATCATGTCAGAATCATCAAAAGATATGTTTTACTCTAGTGGGTCTATTTCTATTTTTCAGGAACGAAGTCGGGAGCTCTACAACCATTAATGGCAAATTGGCCAGTATTAGGTGCTGAAAGCTAAACCTCAAAATCTCCAAAGAAGAATCCATGGCAAAAAAGGTCAAAAAGATATTGTCCAGACGAAGGAGTTTCTCAAAATGGAAAAGGCCAAAATTTGGCTCTCTAGAAGGTGCACGTTTTGCTATCAAGGCAAAACAACTGCCAAATACCAAAAAGGTGCCCCTCTTGAAGAAAGGCACCCTTGGATCTCAGAGAGAAAATGTAATCACCTTGCATCTTTAGATCATTCATCTCCTTCACGTTCGTGTTGTCTCGACAACACAACCATCAATCAAATCATTTGATTCAGGAATCATTGGCCAATCGTCATTGAAGTATGGAGAATCTATAAACAATGAAGATGTCAGATCAGAGAACTTCAAGCTAAAAGTGCCCCTGCTAGCCAATGGTGCCCCTCAATTCAAGGTATCAGATGAATCCATCAGCAGTTGCTTCATACATGACCTCTTTTCAGCTTCCTCCCAACTATGTGATCGATCTAACATCAAGTTCACTAGACACGCCAAATGATCACACATTAAGATCAAGCAGAAAAAGCCAGAATTGGAGACTGAAAGGATAAGCCAAAAATTGGCGAAGGACATAGGAAAAGCGCCCCTCTTGGAGAAAGGTGCCCTTCCTTTTGGAGGAGTAAATGCAGTCTGATTTATCATTGACCTCCAAAACGATCTTCTCAACTTTGACAAATCTCGACAACCAAACTATTAGTGGAAGAATCTGATTATTGAATCTAACGACAAAGATCAAAGCAGATAATTCCAACATAGATAAAATCAGTCAAAAAGGTCAAAGGTGCCCCTGTTGGCCAGCAGCGTCCTTGGGTTTGAAGGACCTAAAATCATTGTTAGCAACAAAGAAGTCGGTCATCCTGACTAGGTCTGAGTTGGCTACCCAATGCATCGTCAAGCAGAGTCATCTGACTCATCCATCAACAAGAATTTCAAATCAAAGTATAGAGGGCCTGAAAAGGTCAAAATGAAGAACAATCAACGAAAATTGACTAAGGCATTGCCAAAAGCGCCCCTCTTGAAGAAAGGCGCACTTCATTTTGGAGGCTCAAACTCAATTTTATGAGTTAATCTCACCTAGGCACATCTCGTCAAGTTGATCCCATCTCAACAATGGATCCGTCAGCAATTGTCAAAGATCAACTAAGCAACCATGATCAAAGATCAAATGGAGGCACTTCAGCCTACAAAATGATCAAAACTCCAAAAGGGATGCCTAAGAAAGTCAAAAGAAAATGTTGACTTGAGTTAGCAAATTTTGGAGGCAAAAAGAGGCCAAACACTTCACAATTAGTGGAAATCACCTTTTTGAACTCCAAATCAGGCTCAATCATGAGTTGGATGCCCAATTGATGCTTGCAACTCCAAATTGATATATCAAAGCATCTAGGCATCCATTCTTCATTATTTCTTTGCAAGTTGAGGAGCTCAAGAATGAATATTTTTCTTCTCCAACATTTTTGAAGATCTAACAGAGGGGTTTTCACCGTTCTTCATATTTTTGAAGATTTGTTGCATAGAGGGACCTTTTATCAAACGTTGCACCAAAACATAATTCTTCCAAGATTGACAGGTTATAACTTCCAATCCACCTTATGTCTACTTCCTTTATTTTGTCTAAAATTCTTTGCATGTTCAAGAAAACGACATATAATCATAGATTTGGCGAACTGGGTATGATCAACACAACTTTTTCTAGAAAAACCATATGTTAGATTTTTCCAAAAAAAGTAGCCCTGCTGCCCCTATTTTTTAGGGTTTTCAAAAAAAGTCATAATTTTGAAAAATAGACAAACTAGGTTTGTTCAGCTCTGAAGCACGAACAAAACCCATGTGTTGGATTTATCCGAGAAAAATCACTTTCTGGTGCCTCAATGCCTCTGCTACCGAAGGGCTCTTGCATGTCATAGAAAAACATGTTTTTTTGAATTTATGACGATCTGGGGGGTAGGTGCATGGAAATGGGCAGCAATTCCGTGGACACCCTTAAAAAAAAAAAGTTCCCATCGGCCACAAAAACAAAGACATAATGCGAGCGTGTTATAACACACTCATGTTATCTTTTGTTAAAAGCAAAAAAGAAATGCAAATCTCTCATTTGCATTTCGACTGGTTTTTTTGCTCCACCCGCGGCCAAAAACCCCAAATATCGTGCTCGCGTTCTAGGAGAAGAATTTCTTCACCAAGAATCTAAATTTCTTCACAACGATGGCGCCACGACGACGAGGAGCTATAAGAGGTAAGGATTCTATGCTTTTTGTTTTGAATTTGTTAGTTTTAGGTTGAATTTGATATCTATTTGTTTGAATTTTTAGGAGATGCAAATCAACTTGCAAACCCTCAAAATCCTCAATAGGAGGACCAACCAAATCCTCAAGATCAAAATCAACCACAACATCAACCTCCTCCACCAATCACTCAACCCCCTCCTGGCACTCAACAAAATTTAATGAGTGAAATTGAGAACAACAAAAAAAAAAATTGAGGATTTGATCAATAGGTTGAGTGATCCAAATGGTTCAACCATAGAAAGAATAACCCTAGCAAATTCATTGAAAGATATGTTAACAAACGTAGATTCAATTAGCAAACAAATAATTGGATGGGAAGATAGGAGGCGGGCAGCTAGGGAGTATTATGCAAACAAACTATCATACAAGGATGTGAAAGATTTAAAAATAAAAAAAGGTGATTTGTGTTCATTATTCACCAACCCACGCACAAATAAAAATCTTACCCTCAATGCGAAGAGGTTTCCTATCCATTGGTGCCACCACCAACAAATGAAGGAGTAGTTTTATGATAGGTGGTACATGGTCTTCGATTACCCACCACGCAACAATTGCGAGGTCCAGCAATATTTCTTTAGGAAACTATACAGTGAGTTCATATTGAACAAAATCCCAAATTATTTTGATATGAGGGATTTCCAAGGGAGAGGTGGGGGGTCAGCTCAAGATAGACCTGGTGCACAGTCGGATCCTATGCGGCAAGGTAGACGAGCTCTCGCTAGGCCACCTCATGAGAACATTGTTATTCCTTCCGTCGTGAAGGAAAGTGCTAATGTAGAGACATTGCAGGCAATTAGCACTTTGATCCAGAGTGTCATCCATCATACTAGCCCTATTCTACAGCGCCATCCAGGGGAGTCTTCTAGTGGTGCTCTTCGAACACATGTGTGTCAATCTTGCGGGGCTACTTGTTCACATGACCCCACCGACCCTCAGGAGACTGGTACGCAGGATCCGTCTGTAGCTATGGAAATGGAGAGGGCAGTTGACATTTTGCATGAGGCATATGGCATTGATAGTCAGGTAAAAGTTAGTGCATGTGTTCATTGAATTTAATTTATTAAATTTTGATTTTGAAATGCAAGATTAACTAAAAATGTTTTATGATTTTAATAAAATTGCAGGGTCACAGTGTTGAGACTGGATACATCGCCCCCCCCCCCCACCAACCTATTTTTGTAGTACACCTATCGCTATCGCTAGGGTATGTAACTAGTAAACAATTATAAGTTTATTGCATATTAATGGCATTGTTTTATGAATGGTAATTTAATATGCAATTTTGGATGTTGAACAGACTAATATTGGAGGTTTTGATGGAACACTTCCTAGTGGCGGTGGATTTACTCAAACCTTCACGCAGGTAATAGAATAAAGAGTTTAACTAATGAATCAAGTACTTAATAGATTTGTGTAGTTTATGCATGCACATCGTTGATTACATTGAATAATTTGTTGTTTTATTTTCAGTTGTTGTGAGACGATACACCTCCAAATGTGACAAGGGCAATGGATATTGGTGTGACATCTGCTATACAATCCTCGATGGCTCTGACAGAAGAGGTATGAGGCAAATTAGTAAATTTTAATTTACATTTGCTGTTATAGATGTTAGTTAGTGAGAAATCAAACCATTATTGATTCACAAAGTTTTTGTCTATTTGCATGGTTTATACAGGGCTTGAGCACGCCTAAGCATGGGCATGAGGATATTTCCCTCATGGACAAAGATCATGAGATGGCTGTAAGTGATTATTTTGTCAAATATATCATTTTTTATAATGTAATTTCTATATATTCATGTCTTTACTTCTTATTGTAACAGTTAAAACTTCACCATGAACAAAACCCTAGGAGGAGTAGCAGGAGCACTCCACGAGCGTAGAAAAAATGAGTGATAGACCTATCGCCATCCAAGCGGAAAGGAAAGGGAAATATTTTATTTCCTGGGCATGGAGAGCAATGACTTTTGATTCCAGACTCCTTTATTCTATGCCTGCATGGCAGTTTTGTACATATTTTTTATTGGACATATTTGACATTGTATGCCTAGATGGCATTCTTGTAAGCCTACATGGCTATTTTGTACATATATTTCATACTTATATCGACATATATTTATGTATGCCTACATGGCTATTTGGTTAATACAAATATATTTTTTCGATGCCTGTCCATATTTGCATTCTAAATTGATGGTTCAATAGATATGAGTTACGTATATTCAAGTGTATACTTTACAACTTACGTGTATACTTTGTGACTTACGTGCATTCGAGTGTATACTTTGTGGCTTACATGTTTTCATGCATATACCTTGTATTCGTGCATATACTTTGTTTTAATTTGTGTATACTATGTATTCGTGTGTATACTTTTTGAGGCTTACATGTTTATGAGTACTTGTAGTTCCCTTATTGACATGTACATGTTTGACTTATTCACGTGTATAATTATTAATTGGTTAGCCCTAGCATTGATCTATGTCATCCTCAATGCATGATCCTTGAGATGGAGTAAGTACACCCTCAAGGTCAAAAGGAGTTTCACATGCATTCTTCGTAGGCTCATTTTGGTAGTGAAACCAAAAACCTCTTGCATCATTGAAACGAAAAATAAATTCCTTTATAGCAGGTTTGAAGCCATTATCATTCTCCATCAATTCTTCATGTATCCACTCCCCATTAATGGTTGTCTCATGACCTTCATGAAACCAAGCACTTATCTCATTTGTGATAGAAGAAATGTATGAAAATTTATCTTCCTCCTTATGAACCATTCATTATCATGAGAGATGGGTTCTTGTGAACCACTACTGATGAATCATGGGTTAATGAGTTTGACTTGTAAAACTACACGATTGAATCCTGATAGCAATATCACAATATTTATATATCTAAATGTGTTATTTCATTCAGCTAAAATTTGTGCTTGTACTTATGTGATTGATGTATGTTTGTGTATGGGATCATAGTAATTTCTATTTGATGATGCTATTGTGTCTTTAAGGTTTATTTATTAAAGGGTGCATGAAACAAGTTTTAAATCCTTACAAATCTTTGAATTTCTTAGGTTTTTCTATTTGTCGAGTCTGGGCTCCAAGCCCGAGTCCAAGTCAAAAAATGGCTTGTCATGTCTGAGGCGAGTCCTAGTCTTGTAACACTGGTGTGAACACATCAAGGAATAATGTATATGCCGATGAAGAGAGAACCCATCCTTGTTTCCAAACAAACCATTTATCCCTCAAGAGCACTCTTTCTCTTCCCAAGACCTATTATCTTGTCTTCCTAGGGTATTCCTCTCTACCCTACTAAGGGATCACTCCTAAACCCCTCTCACACGTAAGACTCTCCACCAATTTCAAATTCTTCTCCATCACTCCCAATCCACCACTAAGCTTCCTTGGGCTCCACACTGACCCAAAGTGTCCTAACCACTCCAGGGCTAGGGAAGGGTATCCTAATTGTCCCTTTTTTGATTTGTATCCTCACGGATCCATCTTATTGGATTCTTTCACTTTTTACCCATCGCTTTCTTGAAAAACTCAATTTTAGGCCTTGTAGCCTTCTGCCCCAGTTTGGCCTCCTAGAACCCGTTTTCTTGACTTTTCTCACAAACAGTCTTAACAACCCCCAAATGTTTTTGTAGATTCTTTCTTTTTACCATCAAGGCTCCAATATTTACCAGGCCTTAGGTCCTACAAGTTTACGTACATATGATTGTCCTCAAACCCCCTATTTTTAAGGGTTCCTAGGGTTTTTGTCTCTTTTTCCTTCTTTGACAGATTCAACGACCTCATCAACTCTCCTCCTGGAACACACATGACTGAGATACATGTGCCTACACTCCCATACTCTTTATTGGCACAAACCAATCCATTTAGCAACTCTCCTTGCTGCTGTCCTCTCCAAGCTACTAGCCAGAATGCACTTGCACTCGCCTAGTGCTTGATGATTTCATCACCTTCCCTACAAAACAAGACCCCAAAACCTATATGTACAATATTTACACAATCCCCAACTTGATTCCAAGTGGCCATGAGAGGAAAGCCACAAGAAGTCAAGTGGGACTCATTATTCAAAAAACTAGCCTGAACCGGCAATGAGACCAAGAACACCAAAAACTTGCAAAAAGATAACCAATCGGTCTAGATGAATAATATAATGCTACACAAGGTAATTAAGTGACACAAATGGAAGACTCAAAGCATCAGATAAGTCCTTTCAATCCATTCTTGACTGGATGAAGGCTCAAACATAAAAATTCAATAAAAACTTGCTCTCTTCCAATCACAAAAATGTACTCTCCAAGTCTCAATTCATGAAAACAATCCTCCAACCCAATTATTAGGGTTTTTCTGACCTTATATACCTTTCTCCCATGTGCTAGGACCCTTGGGTCGGGCTTAGAGCATCATTAATGCCATTTTCCAACTTTTAGGACAAATAGCCAAGGCAACATTGCTCAAAATGCTCACAGTGTCCAAGACTTACCCAAACCGCAAGCCCCTAACAAACCTATTTCCAATTCACTCATCAAAAACACTCTTGGGACTTTACATCATAGTCCTTATTCCCTTGGTGGTTGGCTAGAACCACCTACAAGCCAAAATTGCAAAGATCTCTCCAAAAGACCTTAAGGTGCTCCTGCACCATTCTCCCCCCTGCAACAAAGAAGTTAAGGAACCTGTGGTGTCAAGATCTCCTCACTAATTCCATGCTTCTTAAATTCTTTTTCTGCTATCCAAGTAGCCTCTGACTTTGGTTGATGTCTCCACTTCACTAGGTGCTCCATGTATGTCTTGTGCCTAGTCTTCTTCTTCACCCTTGAGTCTAGAATCTTGTCCACTTGTGGTCTGATCTGATCAAGTACCTTGAGTTCATAGCACTATACTATTCCTCATCCATTTCTGTTCCTTTATACTTCACCAAGTCCTTCACATTGAAGATAGGCGAAATGGACATCTGCTTGGGTAACTCCACCTTGTATGCATTGGATCCATACTTAGCCAACACTTTGCATGACCCTATTCTTTTCATCTACAGCATTACTAACCACTCATATAACCCCTCTGTGGTTTTAAAATCTGACTTCCATTCATCTCCCTCTTTCATCCTAATTTGATAGTAGCCACTTTTCAAATCAATCTTGGAGTATTACTTAGCACCCCCTAAACAATCCATTAAGTCTTCTATCCTAGGAATAGGAAACCTATATCTAATGTTTATCCTATTTATGGCCCTAGAATCAGTACACATTCTCCACTTATCTCCCTTTTTAGGTGCCAACACCACTGGAACAACACATGGGCTTATGGTTTTCCTGATCAACCCTTGGTCCAAAAGTTCTTGAACTTGCCTTGCTATCTCCTTGTTCTGCTCTGGTCTTATTTTGTATGCAGCCTTGTTAGGCAATGTTGCTCCTAGTACAAATTCAATTTGATGACTAATTTCCCTCTTACGTGGTAGTGTAGCTGGTGTGCCTTCACAAATGATATCCCTGAATTGATCCAATAGTTGCTTCACCTCTGTTGTCATAGGTAGCCAACTAGGTGACTCTCCTCCTTTGGCTTCAACATGATTGCATAGACAACTCCTTATTCCTCCTTCATGTCTCTTAGGAATTCCTTTCCACTCATCAAAAGTATAGTGGATTCTACCTTTTCCACTGTGCCTTCTTGGGGAAAAAACTTCGTGGTTAAGCACTTAAGCTGGAGTATACTGGAATGGGTGACCTCCCGGGAAGGCCTAGTGCCTCACCTCTGTGAGCATCACTTAGATGCAATGAGTGCTAAGTGGGCCATTCAATATCATTTCAAATTTGTTGCTTTAAGCAACTTACAAGTTTGCAACTTAAGACTCCTCCAACCTAAGGGATCGATCCGGTGGAACATAGCTCAAAGCGATTCCACGTGTTTCAGTGCAAAAGATGACCATGCCTAGCGTAAACATACCTATTTGGACGTGTTGGAATAGTCCGCTTGGTCACACAAGGTGCAGAATGAAAGTTGCACCACTCTGCAACTTTCCACTGCTTGCATTTGATGCTTTTTCCATCAAGTGAAAATTCACCACCATTGGAAAACCACTCCGAGATAGCCAAAACCGAGAGAGGTTTTTGTAGACAAGCTCAACATAATCCTATAGGATCAGACGAGAAGTTTCTAAGTTTCACGACATCTAAGTAATAGCATGTTGAAGTTTGCAGCCATTTTGCACTTTGGACCCTTAAGGGATCGATCCGGTGGAACATAGCTCAGAGCGATTCCACGTGTTTCAGTGCGAAAGAGGACCGCGCCTAGCATAAAAATACCTATTCAGATGTGTTGGAACAGTCTGCTTGGTCACACGAGTTGCAGAGCTAAAGTTGCACCACTTTGCAACTTTGCACAACTTGAATTTGACACCTTTTCCATCAAGTGAAAATCTGCCGCCATGAGAAAACCACTCCAAGATAGCCAAAACCGAGAGAGGTTTTTCTAGAGGGGTCCAACATCTTTCTATAGGATTAGACAAGAAGTTTCTAAGTGTCATGGTATCCGAATACTAGAATGCTGAAGTTTGCAGCCATTTTGCACTTTGGACCCTTAAGGGATTGATTCGGTGGAACATAGCTCGGAGCGATTCCACATGTTTCGATGTGAAAGAGGATCGTGCCTGGCATAAAAATACCTATTTGGACGTGTTAGAATAGTCTGCTTGGTCACACGAGTTGCAGAGCAAAAGTTGCACCACTTTGCAACTTTGCACTACTTGAATTTGACACCTTTTCCATCAAGTGAAAATCTGCCGCCATGAGAAAACCACTCCAAGATAGCCAAAACCGAGAGAGGTTTTTCTAGAGGGGCCCAACACCTTTCTATAGGATCAAACGAGAAGTTTCTAAGTGTCACGGTATCTGAGTACTAGCATGCTAAAGTTTGTAGCCATTTTGCACTTTGGACCCTTAAGGGATCGATCCGGTGGAACATAGCTTGGAGTGATTCCACGTGTTTCGGTGCGAAAGAGGACCGTGCCTAGCGTAAAAATACCTATTCGGACGTTTTGGAATGGTCCGCTTGGTCATACGAGTTGCAAAGCAAAAGTTGCACCACTTTGCAACTTTGCATTGCTTGAATATGACACCTTTTCCATCAAGTGAAAATCCACTGCCATGAAAAAACCACTCCAAAATAGCCAAAACCAAGAGAGGTTTTTCTAGAGGGGCCTAAAGAGACCATGCCTAGCGTAAACAAACCTATTCGGACTTGTTGGAACAATCCGCTTGGTCACACGAGTTGCAGAAAAATGTGTACAAATTATTTACATGACCTTTATATGACCTTTTTCACATTGTTTACATTTCAAAATTCAAAGTTTGCAAATTTTCCTACTCAAGGCATTTACAGAACAAGGTGCTACTACACCAAACATGAACTTCAACCTTACAATATTTGAGTATATCTCATTATGTAATTAAATCTTATTACAATGCCTCTGACACTTCATTCTCTCAGATCTTTTACAATGTCACTCATACATTCAAGATTCTCTTTAAATGTCTACATCATAGGTGCTCATCACGAGGTTAACTTCAAATGAGTAACTTGAGATTCCCTCGCTAAGCTTCACATGCTCTCTTACAATGGCTTGAAATCAAAATTGAGATTTGTCAAAATCATCAAAATAAGTATGTTGCATTGGTTTTTTGGCTGAGATTTTCTTTGATGGCTCTTAAATCAACATTTTCTGCAATGAAAGATCAATCAACCCTTATTAGTTTACTTACAAATACGCAATGTAAAAGAGAAAAATAAGGAGCATCCAAAATGGAAATGAAATAAAAATAGATGGAAGGCACTTACAGATGTTGCATGCAGGCATCAAAATAAGGATGTTGCATTGCTTTTCTGGTTGACATTCTCTTAGATGGCTCATATATCTGCATTTTTTGCAAGGGGACACCAATCACTATGAAAGAATCCTATGAGATGGATTAATGAGGAGTAAAATCAACAAGGGGATAGTGAGAATACCCTTTCCTAGCCCCTGGAGTGGTTAGGATACTTTGGGTCAGTGTGGAGCCCATAGAAGCTTAGTGGTGAATTGAGAGCAATGGTGAAGAATTTGAAATTGGTGGAGAGCCTTATGAGGTGAGAGGGGTCTAGGAGGGATCCCTGAGTAGGGTAGAGAGGAATACCCTAGGAAGACCAGAGAATAGGTCTTGGGAAGAGCAAGATTGCTCTTGAAAGATAAGACTCCCCATCAATTGTTGAAGGAGTGGTCTATGTAATAAACTTTTGGCCTTGTGCAGGGTATTTTGAAGATGTTTGATGCTTTGGAATGGTCTAGGAAGGCCCAAATATATGAGTTTTTATAAACCCTCCCTCTCTGCTTTGAAAAATGGGGGTTTTTGTATTGGAAGCCTAGTTGAGCGGGTAAGGTCCTAATACCTAGAAATTATCTTGTTTTGAGACCTAGAACTAAACAACTTGTGCATGACATAATCATTGGTTGATGTTTTGAGGAACCTAGTTGATTGTAATCAGTTATTTTCAAGATTTTCAAGGTGTTTGGAAGGTCCTTAAGGAATTGGGAACTCTTAATGCTAATTTGAGTATACGAATCAAATGTTTTGTGAAGGGAAATATAGTTGAATAAGTGTGTCAAGAAAGGTGTTGATTTCTTCCTTTGTACTGCATCAGTTTGTGCAGAGGTATTGGAAGGTGTTTGGACCATTTAGATGAATGGGAGAGGCTTGGAGTTGTCTTAAAGGATGAATTTTGGTGAATTATTCTGATTTTCTATAATTGGCAAGTGTAAGATGGTAATTGGTAGGTGTAAATAATTGTGTATATAATTTGGTAATTTAAAATGTGCATTGACAACCTAAGGTTATAATGACAAACAAAAAATGAAAGCAAGCCATAATAGAATGAAAGAAAATTTGTAAAGACTTCACATACCTTAAAAACCAGACTTTCAAATGGAGGAGTTCAACCCAATTATGTAGCCTTAGCTTCTTCTTTCTTCAAACTCCACAACAATTTGACTTGTTCAAAAGCTTGTTCCCTTCCACACTTCAATTGTATATTAGTTGAATTCAAACTTCAATTGATATTATATGTATTTCAATGTGGAAACTCTATTATTTCATGCAAAGGTGGTAAAAAGATCATGGAAAAGGTGATGGAATGTGAAAAAGATGCTTGCACACTTCACAACATCATCAAAAAGATATTTTTTGTCAGAGCACGCGTAAAACCAGGGGAATATGCAGAATGTGGGCCTTCAAATCATGGGTATATAGATTTTTTTACCATTTTAGTGGACTACTAAATGCGCTCGCGTTATAACGCGGGCGCGTTATGTGAAATTTCATTTTCTTAGTGTATTTTTTAGAGTATAGGAGTTTTTGAGAGAGTGGGAGTGAGACAGGGGGAGAGTGGAAGATAGAAAGGGAGGGAGAAGGAGAGAGTGGAAGAAAGAGAGAGGGAGAGAGTGGGAGATAGAGTGGAGGGAGAGAGGGGGAGAGTGGGAGAAAGAGAGAGGGAGAGAGTGGGAGATAGAGTGTGAGGGAGAGAGGGGAGAGTGGGAGACTAGAAGATAGAAAGTGAGGGAGAAGGAGAGAGAGGAAGAAAG
>CM021110.1:132696349-132810481 GCA_007115665.2 Sequoiadendron giganteum | reverse complement strand
TATTTCTTCTATCACAAATGAGATAAGTGCTTGGTTTCATGAAGGTCATGAGACAACCATTAATGGGGAGTGGATACATGAAGAACTGATGGAGAATGATAATGGCTTCAAACCTGCTATAAAGGAAAAAAAAAAAAAAATCAATTATGCAAGAGGTTTTTGGTTTCACCACCAAAATGAGCCTATGAAGAATGCATGTGAAACTCCTTTTGACCTTGAGGGTGTTCTTACTCCATCTCAAGGATCATGCATTGAGGATGACATAGATCAATGCTAGGGCTAACCAATTAATAATTATACACGTGAATAAGTCAAACATGTACATGTCAATAAGGGAACTACAAGTACTCATAAACATGTAAGCCTCAAAAAGTATACAAACGAATACATAGTATACACAAATTAAAACAAAGTATATGCACGAATACAAGGTATATGCATGAAAACATGTAAACCACAAAGTATACACTCGAATGCACGTAAGTCACAAAGTATACACGTAAGTTGTAAAGTATACACTTGAATATACGTAACTCATATCTATTGAACCATCAATTTAGAATGCAAATATGGATAGGCATCAAAAAAAGATATTTGTATTAACCAAATAGCCATGTAGGCATACATAAATATATGTTGATATAAGTATGAAATATATGTACAAAATAGCCATGTAGGCTTACGAGAATGCCATCTAGGCATACAATGTCAAATATGTCCAATAAAAAATATGTACAAAACTGCCATGCAGGCATACAATAAAGGACTCTGGAATCAAAAGTCACTGCTCTCCATGCCCAGGAAATAAAATCTTTCCCTTTCCTTTTCGCTCGGATGGCGATAGGTCTATCACTCATTTTTGCTGCGCTTGTGGAGTGCTCCTGCTACTCCTCCTAGGGTTTAGTTCATGGTGAAGTTTTAACTGTTACAATAAGAAGTAAAGACATGAATATATAGAAATTACATTATAAAAATGATATATTTGACAAAATAATCACTTACAGCCATCTCACGATCTCTCTCCACGAGGGAAATATCCTCACTCCCATGCTCAGGCGTGCTCAAGCCCTGTATAAACCATGCAAATAGACAAAAACTATGTGAATCAATAATGGTTTGATTTCTCACTAACTAACATCTATAACAACAAATGTAAATTAAAATTTACTAATTTGCCTCATACCTCTTCTATCAGAGCCATCGAGGATTGTATAGCAGATGTCACACCAATATCCATTGCCCTCGTCACATTCGGAGGTGTATCATCTCGCAACAACTGAAAATAAAACAACAAATTATTCAACATAATCAACGATGTGCATGTATAAACTACACAAATCTATTAAGTATTTGATTCATTAGTTAAACTCTTTATTCTATTACCTGCGTGAAGGTTTGAGTAAATCCACCGCCACTGGGAAGTGTTCCATCAAAACCTCCAATATTAGTATGTTCAACATCCAAAATTGCATATTAAATTACCATTCATAAAACAATTCCATTAATATGCAGCAGTAAACTTATAATTAAGCCATTAGTTACATACCCTGGTTTATAATGATAGGTGTGCTCACAAAAATAGGTTGTATGAAGTATCCAGCCCCAACACCTGACCCCGCAATTTTATTAAAAATCATAAAACATTTTTAGTTAATCTTGCATTTCAAAATCAAAATTTAATAAATTAAATTCAATGAACACATGCACTAACTTTTACCTGACTATCAATGCCATATGCCTCATGCAAAATGTCAACTGCCCTCTCCATTTCCATAGCTACAGACGGATCCTGCGTACCAGTCTCCTGAGGGTCGGTGGGGTCATGTGAACAAGTAGCCCCGCAAGATTGACACACATGTGTTCGAAGAGCACCACTAGAAGACTCCCCTGGATGGCGCTGTAGAATAGGGCTAGTATGATGGATGACACTCTGGATCAAAGTGCTAATTGCCTGCAATGTCTCTACATTAGCACTTTCCTTCACGACGGAAGGAATAACAATGTTCTCATGAGGTGGCCTAGCGAGAGCTCGTCTACCTTGCCGCATAGGATCCGACTGTGCACCAGGTCTATCTTGAGCTGACCCCCCACCTCTCCCTTGGAAATCCCTCATATCAAAATAATTTGGGATTTTGTTCAATATGAACTCACTGTATAGTTTCCTAAAGAAATATTGCTGGACCTCGCAATTGTTGCGTGGTGGGTAATCGAAGACCATGTACCACCTATCATAAAACTACTCCTTCATTTGTTGGTGGTGGCACCAATGGATAGGAAACCTCTTCGCATTGAGGGTAAGATTTTTATTTGTGCGTGGGTTGGTGAATAATGAACACAAATCACCTTTTTTTATTTTTAAATCTTTCACATCCTTGTATGATAGTTTGTTTGCATAATACTCCCTAGCTGCCCGCCTCCTATCTTCCCATCCAATTATTTGTTTGCTAATTGAATCTACGTTTGTTAACATATCTTTCAATGAATTTGCTAGGGTTATTCTTTCTATGGTTGAACCATTTGGATCACTCAACCTATTGATCAAATCCTCAATTTTTTTTTTTGTTGTTCTCAATTTCACTCATTAAATTTTGTTGAGTGCCAGGAGGGGGTTGAGTGATTGGTGGAGGAGGTTGATGTTGTGGTTGATTTTGATCTTGAGGATTTGGTTGGTCCTCCTATTGAGGATTTTGAGGGTTTGCAAGTTGATTTGCATCTCCTAAAAATTCAAACAAATAGATATCAAATTCAACCTAAAACTAACAAATTCAAAACAAAAAGCATAGAATCCTTACCTCTTATAGCTCCTCGTCGTCGTGGCGCCATCGTTGTGAAGAAATTTAGATTCTTGGTGAAGAAATTCTTCTCCTAGAACGCGAGCACGATATTTGGGGTTTTTGGCCGCGGGTGGAGCAAAAAAACCAGTCGAAATGCAAATGAGAGATTTGCATTTCTTTTTTGCTTTTAACAAAAGATAACATGAGTGTGTTATAACACGCTCGCATTATGTCTTTGTTTTTGTGGCCGATGGGAACTTTTTTTTTTTAAGGGTGTCCACGGAATTGCTGCCCATTTCCATGCACCTACCCCCCAGATCGTCATAAATTCAAAAAAACATGTTTTTCTATGACATGCAAGAGCCCTTCGGTAGCAGAGGCATTGAGGCACCAGAAAGTGATTTTTCTCGGATAAATCCAACACATGGGTTTTGTTCGTGCTTCAGAGCTGAACAAACCTAGTTTGTCTATTTTTCAAAATTATGACTTTTTTTGAAAACCCTAAAAAATAGGGGCAGCAGGGCTACTTTTTTTGGAAAAATCTAACATATGGTTTTTCTAGAAAAAGTTGTGTTGATCATACCCAGTTCGCCAAATCTATGATTATATGTCGTTTTCTTGAACATGCAAAGAATTTTAGACAAAATAAAGGAAGTAGACATAAGGTGGATTGGAAGTTATAACCTGTCAATCTTGGAAGAATTATGTTTTGGTGCAACGTTTGATAAAAGGTCCCTCTATGCAACAAATCTTCAAAAATATGAAGAACGGTGAAAACCCCTCTGTTAGATCTTCAAAAATGTTGGAGAAGAAAAATATTCATTCTTGAGCTCCTCAACTTGCAAAGAAATAATGAAGAATGGATGCCTAGATGCTTTGATATATCAATTTGGAGTTGCAAGCATCAATTGGGCATCCAACTCATGATTGAGCCTGATTTGGAGTTCAAAAAGGTGATTTCCACTAATTGTGAAGTGTTTGGCCTCTTTTTGCCTCCAAAATTTGCTAACTCAAGTCAACATTTTCTTTTGACTTTCTTAGGCATCCCTTTTGGAGTTTTGATCATTTTGTAGGCTGAAGTGCCTCCATTTGATCTTTGATCATGGTTGCTTAGTTGATCTTTGACAATTGCTGACGGATCCATTGTTGAGATGGGATCAACTTGACGAGATGTGCCTAGGTGAGATTAACTCATAAAATTGAGTTTGAGCCTCCAAAATGAAGTGCGCCTTTCTTCAAGAGGGGCGCTTTTGGCAATGCCTTAGTCAATTTTCGTTGATTGTTCTTCATTTTGACCTTTTCAGGCCCTCTATACTTTGATTTGAAATTCTTGTTGATGGATGAGTCAGATGACTCTGCTTGACGATGCATTGGGTAGCCAACTCAGACCTAGTCAGGATGACCGACTTCTTTGTTGCTAACAATGATTTTAGGTCCTTCAAACCCAAGGACGCTGCTGGCCAACAGGGGCACCTTTGACCTTTTTGACTGATTTTATCTATGTTGGAATTATCTGCTTTGATCTTTGTCGTTAGATTCAATAATCAGATTCTTCCACTAATAGTTTGGTTGTCGAGATTTGTCAAAGTTGAGAAGATCGTTTTGGAGGTCAATGATAAATCAGACTGCATTTACTCCTCCAAAAGGAAGGGCACCTTTCTCCAAGAGGGGCGCTTTTCCTATGTCCTTCGCCAATTTTTGGCTTATCCTTTCAGTCTCCAATTCTGGCTTTTTCTGCTTGATCTTAATGTGTGATCATTTGGCGTGTCTAGTGAACTTGATGTTAGATCGATCACATAGTTGGGAGGAAGCTGAAAAGAGGTCATGTATGAAGCAACTGCTGATGGATTCATCTGATACCTTGAATTGAGGGGCACCATTGGCTAGCAGGGGCACTTTTAGCTTGAAGTTCTCTGATCTGACATCTTCATTGTTTATAGATTCTCCATACTTCAATGACGATTGGCCAATGATTCCTGAATCAAATGATTTGATTGATGGTTGTGTTGTCGAGACAACACGAACGTGAAGGAGATGAATGATCTAAAGATGCAAGGTGATTACATTTTCTCTCTGAGATCCAAGGGTGCCTTTCTTCAAGAGGGGCACCTTTTTGGTATTTGGCAGTTGTTTTGCCTTGATAGCAAAACGTGCACCTTCTAGAGAGCCAAATTTTGGCCTTTTCCATTTTGAGAAACTCCTTCGTCTGGACAATATCTTTTTGACCTTTTTTGCCATGGATTCTTCTTTGGAGATTTTGAGGTTTAGCTTTCAGCACCTAATACTGGCCAATTTGCCATTAATGGTTGTAGAGCTCCCGACTTCGTTCCTGAAAAATAGAAATAGACCCACTAGAGTAAAACATATCTTTTGATGATTCTGACATGATCAGTATGATCGTGAAGTCAATTAACCCTATCAAAATCATTTTCAATCATTTTTGAGAAGGTCCTATTTTTTAGGGTTTCCCTAAAAATAGGGGCATAAAACCCTAATTTTTTAGTTTTTCATAATTTTAACCATAGGTTCCTTGACAGAAACCCACAAAGACCTTATGCTTGGTTTGGCCTAAAACATACTTTTGACGACATTTTTACATGATTTAGCTCAATTTAAGCAAAATGGCAAAACAAATATTTTGGGTAAAACAAGTATGTAGGCCAAACATCATAGAAAAATAGATTTATAAATCTAAATAAATACTTGAAAACCAAAAAAGGGAGAGGCAACAATATCAACTTATCCTTCTTTAAGAAAAAACTTACTTATAAAACCCAAAAATTATTTGGATTAGAGTGACACAACATTGAAAACCTCCCAAAAAATACCAACACCAAAAATCCTAAATAAGGAGTTACAAAAGCCTCCAAAATAGTTGGTTACAATTTTACAACCCATGATAACTTATAAAGCAACAAAAAATAAATAGACATTAAACATTACTCAATTTGTCATGTTTTGCATATAACTTGATCCAAACATAAAAAAAAAGCCATTAGTCTACCATCCTACCTCAATCTCAAATGGTATGTAACAACTCCCTATGCAACCGAACATATGTCTTGCACTTGATTATGAACATGAATATGTCCCTTAAACATGCTACCCTTGTAGCCTAGTTATCCTAATTCAAGTCTTATTTCCCACTTTCTTGAGCTAACCCTTTTAGATAATGTGAACTTTTCTTGGATTACAGACAAAATGCTTCAATTTGAGGACCAAGGATATTTCATCCCCATCCAATTATTGAATGTCATTCACATTACATTACATAGTGACTAAGAACTTACATCAACACCTACATAAACATATATTACACACTTAATTCATCATCTATGCATCTTGGACTTCTACTTGGCATGTATTGTAAGTTGTTCATTGGCAACAAAGATTGACTAGCTACCAAGGAAACTTCATACTCTCTCTTTGCACAACAACAATATCCCCAAGACACTTGATAACACTAGCCATCATTAGATACACATTCATAGGTATTGAATAATATTAGAGTAGATGAAAAAATTGTACCATAAGCATAGAACCACATTAGGAAAATTGAATAATAGGCACAACTCATTCTAATATTAGAGTAGACATTCTAGGCATGCTTGTGATAAAGTATGCATGTTGATTTAATAATCTGATGTTTAGTCACAATGTATAGCAAAGAAATAACTATCAACGATACACAAAGTAATAAAACAAAATTAAGCACATCATTACCCTCTATTTAATATTAACACTTATCAATCTAAACTCTTACTTTATATTTTATATCAATTTATTAAACTTAAATTAATGTATAACATGTTTTATTTCCTTACAAATATAAATGATAATAAAGTAAAAAAAAAAAGAAGTTGGATCCATAAATCTTTGATTTTAAGAGGAAGAAATAATAAAAGATAAAGGTTGAGCGAGACTTCCCGTGAACCCCTCCATAAACCCCTCAATCTTAAACTAAAATTATGTCGTCCCCTCAATCTTTGATTTTAAGAGGAAGAAATAATAAAAGATAAAGTTGAGCGAGACCTCCCATGTACCCCTCAATCTTAAATTAAAATTATGTGGCCCCCTTAATCTTTGATTTTAAGGAGAAAAAATGATAAAAGCTAACGCTGAATGAGACTTCCCATAAATTTATCCACATAAATACCTTTCTCTTTATAACTTTAAATTAAAAAAACATCATTTTTATCTTATCCAACAAATTTTGGAAAATAAACCTTGGTCCACTACCAATAAAATATTAAAAGAATCCACATAAAAACAAATCTAAGAAACACTTTATCGAATTTGTAATTATTAATTATATCGGAAGACGCCCAATACTTTCTCTACGAAACCTCATTCTCGTTCTAACCTGACTTTTCTAAATTCTTTTATTCAAAGAAAGTTCAGTGAATTTACCTTTGGTTCAACCCAGCTGGCCTCTTTCAAGTGTAGGAACATCGGAAGCACGTAAGCCAGCCAACCAATGGTAACACTTTTTCCTGTACACGTATACAATAGAATAATATTCTGTGACAGACTTATGGTACTCTTCTAATGGTGTTCTGACACATGTGACTTCAGGTACCGAGCACTCTCTTTCATGGGTACGAAGCTTCACTCTGGCTTTGGGTTTTCTCAACCTGCACTGTTGTTGATACAAACATTTGATGTTTCATGTAATTATCATGTTTCTTATAATGGCGATAGTAATACTGCAGATAAAGTACGAACACACACAAAAATCCTGTAACAAAGGAAGGGACCCTGAGCTTTCTCCAACCAGATTCCACCCAAAAGCAGTCCACAATTTGTATATTATTTTTTGTTATATACCACAAAGATTTCTTCGCTTGGAAGAAACAATAATATCAAATGTGAGACCGAGAACAGGGAAACCACAAGCTTTGATAAATGGGTTTCACTCTATGCATCTCAAGTATGCTTTTAGTGTAAAGATGACAAGGCTCTGCAGATCTCAAGTGTGACGAGGCCTGAAATTTGATTTACAGAAGAACCCACTTGTAGTAGTTATTCTCCTAAATGGTTAGTTAAACTGCCCCAAAACTGATCTGATGTAATTTTCTAGCATTGCATTGTGCATACATTTTGCTTACTTGGATTAAATTTGGGATTTGAAGAACTGTGCAGTTGTCTAATCTTTTAGGTTCAGGGTCAAGGTTATTTAAATTGGAAACCCTTCTCTGTAGTCTAGGTGCTTCATAGATATTTGAGGGTTAATTATAACATTTATGTTAAGCAGTGCACTGTAGTTCTTCCAGCAATTCACTTCAATAGGCTTGGATCATATGCTAAATATCAGATATTGTCCAGAGATCAATGTGTTAGTACATGTCTGTGTTATTGTGAGGACAAATTACAGGGTATGTCTCTGATTGTGGTCATTTTGATGTAGTTGTTCTTCTTGGCTTAGCCATGGATAGCCGTCTGACCATTCAACCATCAAATTTACCAGTATGACAAGATTCCAAAGTGCTCATTCATCAGCAAGAAGCAGTTACTGGGAAGGGGACCGTTTATGTATGTAAACTGAGGACACCCAAATCTAACAAATCAAGGATGTACGCTCGTGCAGTTTGAAAGCCACGAGTTAGCAAAAGTAATCCAGATTTGGCAAGCAGAGGTAATATTCTGTTAGGTCACAATAAATTAAGAGCCCAGTTTCTAGAGATAGACAGAGTATCCAAGCCAAAATCCATGGCAAGTCGTTTTGAGGGAGGGAAGCTCTATATGGGCAATCTTGTATCTCAAAATGCATTCTCTTTTCTATGGAGTTCCCGTAATTCTGCTGATGCCGAGTTTAATTTCGACATTAGGAAGCTGAGCTTCTCTCTGAATGAGCTGTCTATTGATTACAAGTTGGAGCTTAGTTTCAGAGATATTCGTAATATACGTCTCCGTAATGCAAACGGTGTGAAGCTTCTTTTGGTCCAGGTTTGTTCACCTGAACATCTCTTCCCTTCTCTTGTTCTGGTTTTATGGATACATACTTTAGTAAATGCATCGTTTTAAGTCACATGTTAATGAGTTAAGTACCAGCACTAAAATCATGATGTTTATGTTAAATTATCTGTGGAGACATCTAGTGAGTTCTTTTGTCAGTATCAGTATTAAATTTACGATGTTTATATTAGTGTAAGATTTCTGGATAAATTGTGTAGTTTTTTTCCATCAACATTTCGGATCATGTTTCATGATTATTAGTGTAAAATTTCTGGATAAATTGTGTAGTTTTTTTCCATCAACATTTCGGATCATTTTTCATGATTCATCATCAGGATGAAAAAACAGTAAAGAAAAGTATGATGTTTATCCTAAGTTATCTATGGAGACATTTAGTGAGTTCTTTTGTCACACAACAAATATCTTGTTTTGGATTTTTTTTTAAAAGGGTAAATGCTTTTGATCTGGAGCAATGAACCGGTGAGATCACAAACAGGGGACCTCACCTACAATATAAGCACTCAGCAATAACATCCCAATGAGATTTGAACCTTCATGATAAGAACAACACCACAATCTGACCATCACATTATGTCAATACCGACAAAAACCTTACCTTAATTATATTTAGGTGAAACTGACAATTTAATGCCTGTATTAACTTCACTATCAAAGAATATTCCTTGATAAACAATATGGGCACATAGTATTTGTTGATGGTGAAGAATATAATGTCTATTTCTATAGTCATGTTTTAATTGAATAATTCTAATACCTATGGTCTTGTTTAGGGACCGTAGCCCTCATCTTGTATAGATGAATATAATATACTTTTTATTTTTTTTATTTCTATGATGAATCATGGAGTTCTTACAGTTAAATTCAGAAACATTTCATATTGATATTGTATGGATGAATATAATATTATTTTGGAACACAATAATCATATAGTGATGTAATTTACAGTAAAATAGTGATTAAATTACTTGAAGGAAAAGGATGAGGAGGAGTACAGGGACTGCCTCAAGGACATTAGAAATATATTACTACTCACAAACAAATTATGCAATTACTACTATCAAGTGTTTTTTACATTCAAAGAATCTAATTCTCATTAGATGCTAGGATGCCAATAATAATGGTAATACTGTATGACATGTTCATCTCCTCATAATTATAACTGATTATACCCACCATTTTTGGGAGAAATATGTGAACTGTTAGATAGCAAACCCGACCAATCTTTTCAAAGAATCTAATTCTCATTAGATGTTAGGATGCCAATAATAATAACAATACTCGGTGGCATGTTCATCTCCTCATAATTATAACTGATTGTGCCCACCATTTTTGGGAGAAATGTGTGAACCACTGGACAGCAAGCCTAGTCAAACTTTTCAAAGAATCTAATTCTCATTAGATATTAGGATGCCAATAATAATGACAATACTGGGTGGCATGTTCATCTCCTCATAATTATAACTGATCATGCCCACCATTTTTGGGAGAAATGTGTGAACCACTGGACAGCAAGCCCAGTTAATCTTTTCAAAGAATCTAATTTTCATTAGATGTTAGGATGCCAATAATAATGACAATACTGGGTGGCATGTTCATCTCCTCATAATTATAACTGGCCATGCCCACCATTTTTGGGAGAAATGTGTGAACTACTGGACAGCAAGCCCAGTCAATCTTTTCAAAAAATCTAATTCTTATTAGATGTTAAGATGCCAATAATAATGACAATACTGAATAGCATGTTCATCTCCTCACAATTATAACTGATCATACCCACCATTTTTTAGAAAAATGTGTGAACCACTGAATAACAAGCCCAACCAATCTTTTCTATAATTGGGAATATTAAAAGTGGGTTAAACGGGCCTCCCCACATTTTTGGACAATATAGTTCGTCCAATTATCTGGGCAATGTGCCTGGATTCAATGTATTCACACTGTTTGGTAGGGTGAAGCAGGGATGCCATAAATATGTCATTTTATCATAAAGTATATGAAAAGAAGCTTGTTCACAATAACCCGAAGTCAAGTTATGTTTTATGAAATCTTTCCGTTTTGGCAGTCTGAAAGAATGAATGTTTAGCTATGTGGAGCATCCATACAGCTCTTTTGAGTTGTCCCAAGTTGGCAATCAAACCTTCTCAGGAGATTGGTAGTCTTTTATTTTATTTTCATAATATTTCCAGCAGTGAGTTTTAAGTTTGAATGTTCTCATCGTTCTGGTCTTTTCGAATAATAACGACACTTCTCAGTCAGTTTATAGGTGTGAATATTCCAGATTCATGGCATTAGAGTATTAACAAATATTGAATCGAATAAATGATTATATCAAGTTCTTTATTTGCCTTGAAAATGTTTATTTCCTATACTCGTCTTGACTGTTATTATTTGAACTCACGTGTCTGACTCTACATTTCGATGACCACCACTGGACCAGGAGATCATTGATCCAAATCGGCATTGATATTTCATTGCATAATAAACTAAAACAAAAGTTATGAGAACTGATTTTAAAAATAAAATATTTAAAAAAAAAATTATTTATTTTAGGAAAAATATTATTATTATTAATTTTTGTGACGTTCTATTGATTTTATTTTAAAAAATCAACAATTAAAACTCTTTTCTTAAATTTATTAAAAAATATATTCAATTAATTTTAAAAAAACTATAAACATAAATTTTATTAAAAATTCAAACATAAATATCATTTTTAAATGGTTCACATTGAAAAATTATAGTTGTGTTGACTAATCCTTTATAAAAGTCTAACACAATTCCAAATTTTTACCCATAAACATGGAAATATTATTCTTTCAATAAAATTCACTATATTTTGCAATGCAAAATTTGTATCAATAAGTTTTTATCCATATGAATTTTTTGTATTGTGACAAAATTCAATCTATAAAATTTGTCATTCCCTCAATCATGAACCATGTTTTAAGTTCTTTGTTCGTGTTGTACCCATAAAAACTTTTCATATTGTGTCAAATTGCTAGTTGAACCCTTGTCCTTCCATTAATCATGTTTCCAAACTGTATTTTGTTCATCTATGTTGTTTTTGTTTTCCATCATTTTCATTGTGTAGCAATAATGAGTACAACACTAAAAACTTGATAGTTAATTTCATAGAAGAATTGAAGAGGTGTTCAAAATGGGAAATGTCCTTGTCCTTTCCTTAATCATGTTTCCAAGCTTCATTTTGTTGGTTTACTATTTTATTCATCTTCCCTCATTTTTTTATTGTTTAGGAATAAGGAACACAACACTCAAAAGTTACTCAATTGCATGGAATAATTAAGGAGGTGTTCAAAACATGAAGTTGGCTAAGTATGGTTTTTAGGCGCACACTAGCCTGCGAGAGTGCACCTTAATAAAGGGAAAATCAATTGCAAGTTTAAATGTAGAATCTTTGTATAGGTGCATGTCTTGGATGGGAAAATGCACTTCATAATGAAAGGTTCAAATTTAGAATCTCCTATTCAAGGTGCACATGGCATGTGAAGGGCACACTTGAATTATGCAAGTTTGAAGTGGAATGCCTAAACTACAAAATAGTGTATATAGTAGAGAGTTTTGAGAGAGAAGTGCATGCTTGCTAATGAAGGATAGAAGACCTAAGGTCAAAGCTCAACATAGAGGAGCACTCCTATAGGGTTGGGATACACTTGAAAAAAGAGAATTTGAATTTTTTTATTATCAAACTTGGAGTTAAGGGCTAGTTCATAGGCATGTGTGGCACTCAAAGGGGTGCACCTTTGCAAAGGATTGTGCTTTCAAACTTCAAAAGAGTAAAATATAGAAGATGAAGGGAACATCGATAGATGAAAATGCACCTACTCAAAGAGAATGTTAGGAACGTAGATAGGTGCATACTAGAATTCATTGGGTGTTCAATTTTTCAAAAGTAAAAAAAAATATTCATGAGATGTGTGCCTAGAGTCGAGGTGCACACGTCATAAAGGAAAAAAGATGGGCTTTCAAAACAAATTCAAACTCATAGTGAGATGTGCATGTAGTGAGCAAGGGTGTACCTTAGTAAGGGAAAAATCAAATACTTTTTTTTTTGTCTAAGTGTGCCCTTGAGGGATAAGGGTGCACAAGGGAAATTTCGATTTCAAAATTAGAAAAGTAAACATTGGCTTATAGGCGAGTGCCTAGCTTGCAAGGGTGCACCTCATCAAAGGAGTTCAATTTCAAGGTTTATGTTGTAAATGGACACTTTACCGAAGGGATATTCCAAAGTTTTAAAAAAAAATCAACTTATGTTCATAGATGCATAAGTGGTTATGAAGTGGACACCTATATAGAGAAAATCAAGAGTATAAGTTCACGGTTTGTTTTATAGTGCATTGATGTGCATGTAAAGAAGAAGTGATGCTTATGAAAGAGATTCAAAATGTCAAAATATTTTTTTAGGGTTTTTTAGATGTCTTTGAAGGGCTAGCCATGATTTTAAAAAACTTACAAAATCATTAAAGTCGTCTAGAGTTGCCTATCCAAAAACATGGGATAAAGATAGTTTATACTATTTTTAACAATCACTATTTTCAAGGAGAACATACTCTAATATTTATTATTTTTAGTTAGAGGTATTTTACAACCCATGTTATTTTAAATTTTCTCTTTTTAACCAACGCATTTTATAGCTCACATTGGTTTTAGTGTTCTCTATCTTTAACAAGATGAATAGTTTGAGGAGTTAGTTATTCTTATATCAAAGATGTGAGATTTAAGTGATAGTTTGTAATAGTTTCAATCAACAACTTAATTAGAGATTGTTGAAGTTCAAATTTAAAATTAATGGATATAATTTTTTAATAAAAATTACATTGCATGCAATCATGATATTCTTAAAGTAGAAATAAAAATATTTTTTTGTTTATTTTCATACAATAATTTTGTGAACACTATAAATAATCATTTTGTAATTAGTTTCTAATGATAAATATAGAACTTGTTATTCATTTAATGGTATAATTTAGTATGCCTATTTTTCTTCCAAATCACTATTGAAGCATTCCATCTTATGTGATTGTGGTTTTATGAGTTGAAACTTCGCAATTGTTAAATTTTTTGCATTGTCGTAGATGTTAGGTTGATTTCTTGTAGTTTTGAATACAACTCTTATTTTTATTTTATAAAATTTATTGTTTATGTTTCTACCTTTTCAATTCTTATGCACTTGTATTATTTTTGTCTCTACTTTAATTTTAATCTAGAAACATATAGTTGTAGGATTTTTTTTCAATCAAAAACATAAAAAATAGTAGTCTTAAATTGAACATCTTAATCTTTTGTTAGGTAATTTTTTTCAACATGATTGTGAGCCATCTTTTAAAATATTATAAAAATGTAAATAGCAAACACATTTTGTCTATATTAAATTATTTTTTGTTTTTTAGGGTGTTTCCTCTTCAACCTTATTTGAAATGTAATCCTACCACATTTTTTTAATTTTGTGTCACTTGAAAAATGCATTTTAAAAATTTAACAAGACATAAAAAGTTGGTATTTAATAGGTGAGACCTGACACATCACTAGAAAGAACATTAATGGGTTTATATCAAAGATATTTGCTTATAGAAGTGCACACCATAGAGGAGAGGACTCAGTAGTTGAACACCCTATCTTAATGCCCCTCAAAATCATATGTGACAATTTTGAATTATTCCCATTTTTTTATAATAACTTACTTGGCAAGACCCCTAACTATAATAAAAATTTTAGGGCCACATCATTAAATATGATCCCAAATTAGCATGTGTTTTGTTGAGTTGTCAAAAAATACTCCAAAAATAAAATAAACAAATACTTATATATTAAGTTACAATAATTGTACATTAAGTTGTGTTTTGTTGATGCATTAATTTGACATAAGATGATTTGTTGTTTTTAATTTGAGGGCTAAACTCTTCTCCATAAAAGACATCAAAGAAGGAATTAAAATGTTGGCAGTGGGAAAAGCATGTGACATAGACGGCTTACAATCAAAATATTTAAAATGGGGTGTAGAATCCCTCACACCACACATCAAAAGAATATTCAATGGGGTTATTCAAAATGGTTTTCCAACAAATTAGATGACCAATGTTGTCAACCCCTTGCACAAAAGTGGAGATATTAACAACAAATTATCGCACTATAATGATTAACTCGCTCTTCGAAAAACTCTTTAAAAGCATGGTAGAGCGTCGTATCAGTAGTTGGGTAGAAATAGAAGGAAAGAGGGCAAAAGGTTAGGCGAGCTTTAGACCAAAACACTCTACCATCGACCATTGCATTACACTTAGACACTTGATTGAGAAACTTTGGGATAGACAAGGTGGTGAGGTCTTTTGTTGCTTCGTAGACTTCAAGAAAGCATTTGACATTATTCTTAGAAGCAAGTTATGGTCTAGAATGGAAGAGTTGGGAATTCCAAAATAGCACAGGGCTACTGTTCATAGGTTGTATGATCATGTTCATAGGTTGTATGATCATGTATGTGCTAAAATTAGAACTAAGCAAGGAATGTCAGAATGTTTTGGAAGTGACATTGGGGTCAAACAAGGCTGCCCTCTCTCACCTATGTTATTTGGATTGTACATTGACAAATTAGAGGAATTGATAAACAATTTTGGTGGAGGGAGGGGGGGGAGAAGTTCAATCGACCAATTATGTAATAAAGTTGCTTCTATATGCTGATGATCTTATTCTAATGGAAAAAACAACGCAAGATTTAAGGGATCACTTGAAAGCTCTAGAATTATTTTGTCAAGAGGTTAGGATGTAGGTGAACACCAACAAAACTAAGGTTATGATGTTTACCTTGAAGAGAAAGAAGTTATGGAATTTTTCTTCGAAAATAGTCTTTTACAGGAGGTTAATGATTATAAGTACCTTGGCCTTGGTTTTCACTACAAACTTAGTTGGGAGACATGTAGAGCAAAAATGATACAAGATGGATGGAAAGATTTATACTCTTTGCAAAATAGATGTAGGAGAGCTGAATTATGGTACTAGAAAACTAAGAAAACTCTCTTTGGGTTGTTAATGGTGCCTGTGGTTGTTTATGGGTGTAAAGTTTGGGGTGGAAATACTTCTGCAATGAAGTGACGACGAATAGAAAGACTACAAAAAATCTAATCACAAGTAGCCTCAAAATAAAATCGTCAATTCCCTATGAGATTGCCCTAGTTGAAGTTGGGGCCCCACCTGTGGAGTCATCGACTATGATTCGTTTACTAAGTTATTTAAAGAGGCTAGAGAACATGGAGTTGTCTCGTTGGCCCAAAATGACAACATAAGAGAAATTAAATAGAAGAAAAAGCACTTGGATGAAGTAAAATAACAAGTGGATGCGTAAATGGGGTATCAACATAAATAATTGCCCAACTAACATTAAGGCAATCAAAATGTACATGCAAGAAAAAGTTAAAGAAAACATGTGGGTAAGGGAGTTATCAAAGAAAAAAGAATATTACATCAAGAACTTCAATCCCTCATATGACCATACTCAAAAGAATTATATAGGAGCAAAAATAAAATAAAAAGCTAAAATGCTAATAGCTCAGCTAAGAACTAGTTCACACTAACTTAGATGTGAAACTGGAAGGTGGACGACACCTAAAGAAGAGTGGGCAGATATGATATGCAAGTTTTATACTTTAAAGCTAGTAGCTAGATAGAATGGCATTACATCATGGAATATCCGACTTATATGGATATTTGGGTCAATTATATCGAAATTCTAAATGTGGACATTTTATGCAACTTGTTTGAAGTAGAGGAAATAACTAAAAGTGTTGATTACTTGATTAAAATTCATAGCAAAAGATCCAAGATCCAAAAGGAAAAGGAGCTCAAGTAATTGTTGGGCAGTGGTTAGTTTTGTCTCGGGCTGTCATGATGTTCCGTTACGTTGGTGATCGATAGATCCCATAAATTGTTTGACCTCGTGGACATTATTAAAAGTCTTCATTCAATCAATCAATCTAAATGAATAATATTTCATTCAAGCATAAATATTCATGATCAACGTCAACAACTCTAAATTACCACTAATACTATACTACTAAAAAAATATTATATATTAAACATCTAAATACCTACTGTCACAACTATTAAAACATAATCAAGAGACTTGTCCGCTAAATTTAGGGGCGTGCTATACAAAATAAGTCAAATATTGCTCCTACAGTGTACTGTCGCGCCCCCCATCAACAGTTCAACATTTTTTTAAATAAGAAAACTGCATCATGGTACAGTCATGCGCTCTGAAAAAAATAAAAATCGAAGTCGAAACTAGCAGGGCAGTTCTGAGGCATGCGTGCAGATAGAAGAAAGAAAACCCTAAGCGCGCGAGCAGGCAGAAGAAATAAAAACCCTAGCTGCGCGCCATTGACCCACTGAGAGGGGTTTCAAAGCTCAAAATTTCGTATCTTAATGCACAGTTGCGTGCTTTTGGTTAGAGCGAACTGAGAATCGTTAATAAAAGTGTCCTCTGTGTATACTATCGCCCGTGTTAACACGGGCCGATGGAATTTAGAGGACAACTTTTTGAAAAAATAACCTTCACAAAAAGTTGATTGACAGGCAGAGTTGACCATCAAATTTAGGCCCTATTTCAAGGGAGTAGTGTTCATGCATGAATAGGTCTTTTACAGTTCATTATTTCTTCATCCTTCATTGTTTGGCAGTAGAGCGACAGGGTTTCAGCGCCTAATTGCAAAGAGATTTCTATATTCCAGCAGTACCTTTCATTTTTTAATATGGTTTTAGGGGTTCTTGATTGACATTGAATATGGTTTCAGGAATCTTCCATTGACATTCAACGATTATTCTTGAATCACAAGCCTCTTAGTAAAGCAGGTTTTTCATCACAATTTGACGGTGTTTTCATCAAAAAAATTAATATGAAATGCTTGAGTTCAACGCATCCGTACTAACTTACAGCAAGGTTTTATATCAGTAGAGTGCAATGGATATGTCGATAGGGAAATATTGATTGAATACTAAAATTTTCTACTTTGAATTTGGTCAAACTGATAGATAAAAAGGGCGATGAAAGAGACTATACAACTTCAAAGTGATGTTATAAGGCCATCAAATTTAGGTCCCTCCCACAATTGCCTATATAATCTGTTTTTTCCTCCCTATAAAAAGTCATTTAGAATTGATCTATGTTTGTATGATCAAATTATTTATGACATTTATTTTTGTTTTGGAACCAATATTTGAATGACTTTTGTATGGAGTATTGCCTCTATATAGGGACATTCTTTAACTTTTGAAAAATCACATCTCTTCATTGAAACAACGTCTATCCAGCATTCTGGATGCACATTAACATGAAAGAGCTACTCTAGCACAATCTGATCGTTAATCAAAATGATTATTCTGTTGTATGATTCATTAACATGGATTTATTTACTTATATGTTTTTTGAGTTCTATATTACATAAAGTTGATGTCAAAACCATGGAGAATCTGCACACAAGGCATAAAAGGAAAGCTAGGTCATGTCTGTTGTACTTCATCTTATTCTTCCCCCAAATGATAACACAAAATGGCCAAGATGTAAGTGATATGCTCCAAGGGGAATATTATACGAGTATATGAACTTTCAAATCTGAATTTGAAGCACGAGAAAGTGATATTTCACTGGGGAACAAATTGACATTGCCAGAGGAGAATGGAGGCTGAGAGGGAGGAGGTATATGTATTTTGCAATGCCCTCAATGGGATCGAAAGTTAAAGGTCTTGCCATCAAATCCCAAATGTGGCTTTGGAGACCAGAGAAATCTTCAAATCCACTATAAAATTATAAATTCTTTTCAATTTGCTCAACAATGTTGAGAAACAAGTGAGTGATTCAATGTGTTATATAAATTCCTTACAATATGTGACTATTGGTTGAACTGACAATTAAAATCATATCTTTTAATGCTCATATCTTTCAAATAATGAATAGCAAACAATAAAAATAGTGAAAAGCTATAAATAGCAAGCTTAAAAAATATGCTTTCTATTTGAAAATGATGACGACTGAAAAAAGGCTTTTATAAAATGTGGCCCTAGATGACTTTGAAGCTGATGATTCTGATCATGCATACTTAGCCTTTCTAAAGGTTTTTTTTAAAGGTGGCTCTAGATGACTTTAAAGCTGATGATTCTGATCATGCTTACTTAGCCTTTCTAAAGACTTTGAAATTTTGATAATCCAAACTTTGAATCTAAAGAATTATTAAATTGTAAGCAAGTTAAATGTGATGGCAATTTAGAGTTTAGAATGTGAATCTTTACAGATTGGCAAGAATCTAAATGTTTGTTGTATGTTTGAAAAAAAATACTTTAAAAACATACACTAGCTCTTCCAAAGATATCGATGAGTATTTGTTTGAAGCTACTATACAGGCTATTATAATGAGAAATAATGCTGCAATCTTTGTATTGTTTGAAGCTTTGACTGTTGTGCATGCTTGAAAACATAAAGTAAAACATAAGTTTTGTCTTTGTTGAGATGCGTCCTTTCGAACCCTTGCACGCCATTATATGGGCTTTGATATGTCGAGTTTACAAAATCTCTTAAATGAAGAACTCACCTGTAAACCAAGGGCAGACCTCTACATGGGTTTTATCCAGTGTTACCCCAAGTTTCCGGAACGAGGACAACAAGGGATGGCGGAACGAGTCCCCAAGTTTTCGATTTTTCAGGCCAAATTTAGGGACGGTAGGGGACGGCTATATAAAATATAGAAAAATTTAAAATATATAAGGAAACATTAAATATTCATATGAAAACATGGATAAAGCATGCATATATACATTATAGAAACTTAGCATATAACATTTTTGTTAAGAATTCATTGCCAATATAGTTTTTTTTCAATTACAATATGAAAATCAAAATAAAAAGAACATGGTACATTGTTGTTGTCCCCCTAGCCGTTTCTGGGATGGGGATGTTTTCGGGGCGGGGACGGGGGGGTTTAGACCAAGGGACGCGTCCCCGGGTAACACTGGTTTTATCTTAAAATTATTTCATTGATTTTACTTGTTTAGGTCATCCTAACACCTCAGATGCACGTATTTGTATGATGGGATCCTTTTTTGACGCCCTTTTGATTCACCTATGTGTGCTTGCACTTCCTCGCGCATTTGTTGCCATGCCCTATCCTGAGGTGAGCATGTTCTAAGGCGCACACTTGTACATTGTCTATAATTTTTTTGAATTTTATCTTCTTTCACTGTGATGTGCGCATGTTCATGCATCCTTGCACAAAGACATACATTTTTCAAAAAACTTTGCCTTTCAAGGGCACCTCATGAATTTTAAACTATTTTCACTTGAGTTGCTAAGCCACTTCATAAAAATAATTTTTTTTCAACTTCCACGAGGATAAAAATAGTCTATGGGACAGTCAGCCTTGTCATTTTTGACTTTTCCATTTCTTTCTTTTTCCTATTCAAGGTGATGATGAACTCCCATAACTTTTCAATAGTACTCTTGTTGAATAGACTATACCAAGAACCAGCTGTCAAAATATTTACGTGTTTGTCCCTATGTCCTGGAAGGCATCACATTCCATAATGAAGTATTTTTTTGACTCTGTTGCCTCAATATTGCAAAAAATACACCTTTTCTTTTCATGCTTCTTTTGGCCTTCTCCATTGTTTTGATTCACATCAAAGTTGATGAGAGTTAGTTCTTAACTGAGCAATAATAATATTGGCTCTCCACGAAATACTAGCCCCTATATACGTTTTTTGTTGATGATCACATGTGGGGTTGAACTCTTCAATATAATACTTTTCTTTCTCCCTAGCACTTTACCCCATGTATGCTTGTGGAATTTATCCATAACAAAAACCTTTATCTTTTTGCTATTCATGAGGCATGCATTCAAGTATATATTCCATTTACTCATCCATTTGTTGTTTTGCTTCATCCAAGTCTTCTTTCTTTCGCTCAAGATGTCATTGAAAACAACCTTATGCCATTTACTACTTCCATTTGTTTGATTCTTTTTAAATCTTATGAGACACACCATAGCAATTGCTTCAATTAGAGCTGCCCCTATTTCACTCATCATAATATCATAAGAAATCAAGCTTTTTATTTTGAACTTGCTTGTGATCAAGCATTGGATTTTCTCAATTTGTTTCCACTTTGATTATGAGTGTTGATGGCCCACAATTCACACCCATAGAGCACTATTGGAAGCACTAAAATCCTAACAAGAATATGAATAGTTTTTCAATCTCATAGTTTTGTCTCTCTACATCTATTTTGAAGAGCATATAATACTTTCCATCCTCCCAAAATTCTTTTCTTTCTACAGCCCTCCCAACTAAGCTTGTTATTGAAGTCAATCTTTAGATACTTGTACTATGTTACTTCAAGAATATTGCCTTCAAAGTAGAACTTATGTTGTTTCTTCTTTTTCCTATTTGAGAAAATCATCACTTTGGTCTTGTTCATATTGACATGCATCACCATCGCTTTGTAAAAATGGTCAAGGTCATATAAGTTTTCTTGCAACCCATGAGCAAATTTAGCAATCAAAATAGGTCATTAGCATAAAGAAGAATAGATACAGAATAGATACAAGCATGATATTTCAAACATAGATACATAATAGATAATATCACAATCCATTAATTGATAAAATTGGAATAGCATGCTTGTGTCTATTAAGAAGTAAAAAAAACTCTTCTACCAAACTTCTAGATTACTTCTATCAACAAAATATATACAAGCATGATATCTCAAGCATACTACATCAATCTTCTTCATTGTTCTCAAAATTCTTTGATATGACAATATGATTACATTTAATTCTCATTGATACTATTGTCATCACTCCTTTGACATTAGTGAGCACTTTTGACATCAAGGATAATACTCTTTTGTCATCATTCCTTTGACACCAATGACAATAAATGTTCAATAGAAAGAATGTGGTTGTTTATCAAACTAACAACATGATGATATGATTGATATGATGAATGATTAAATGGGTAGGATGATGATATGATGAAGATAAGATATACTATGGAATAAGTAGATAGAAAATGCAACATAATAGTTTGATGAGAAAAAATTGATTAGAAATTTGGGCAACATAAGGATATGAATATGGAAGATGCTCAAAAATGGGAAGGAAGGCCTCTCATTTATAAAACTTCCATGAGAGAAATCAAGGGCCAAGATGCATTGGTTAATGGACGGTTAGGACAAAATAAGGCTTAGGGCTTGGATCAAAACTTGTAGTCATATAGCAAGTGTCACAAGAGGGATAAGGGCTAGGTTTAAGATTATGATTAGGACATCTTTATGTGAATGGATAGAATTAAGAGGTATGGTATGAAATGAAAGGATAAGATGAAAGTTAGTTTGACTTTTGAGAAGTGTCTAGATTCAATGAATATAGACAAGGAGTTAGTTAGACATGTGAAGGGGACACTTGTCACATGATGACAAATTCATATTGTGATCCATGTTAATTGAACCAATGGTTAGGATTAAATGGATAAAGATTGAGGGATAAAGTGGAATTAAATATGGAGGAAAATATGGTGGAGATTTATTAACCTTAATTAATTTAGTTGGAGGATTTAAGAGGTGGGCTTGCTAGTGGGTGGTAGCGTTCCACTCACAGGGGAGTAGTCTCGCCTCAGCTTGCCCCTCTAGGTGTTGGGCTAGGTCGCGAGGATACCCCTGTGTAAAAAATAAAAAATAGTTGGAGGATTTGGGGATAAGGCTAGACTTAATTAAATAATGTAAAATTTATTTAATTAAAACGTTGGATAAAGGTGATAGATAAATTAATTAATTAAATTATTATTATTTATTTAATTAATCGCTCAAGATAGGTTAAAATTAGGTATGGTTGAGTAAGGTCAGATTTTAGGTGTCTATAGGTGTTTTTTCAAAATTTTACTTATGAATTTTTTATATTTCATATTTTGGAAATAACTTTTCTTTTCAAATGTTCATAGAGGATTTTTTATTTAAATTTTACTATTTTTTAACTTCATTTATTTGATATTGAAGTTGAACATGATTCACTTTGTCAAATATTAGATTGATTTGAAAAGGCTTGTGGATTTGAAACAAACTTTAAAAAACATGTTGATTAGTGATCTTTGTGTTTATAGGCAATTCCAAATTTTAAGAGAAAATAATATTAAGATCAATATTCTTAATAATGATTAGTGGGATCAAGTAGACTATTTGTTTTCTTTCACTAAGTTGATATATGCCCTCACATGTTGTTGTGACAAATGAACCAAATCTTGAATGGTGTTTATGGCTTCATAGACATAATGGTGGAGCAAATCAAAGACTCTTTAAAAAAATACAAGCATATTTATGAGAGTCAAAAAGAAGTGGGATAAAATGAGAACCCCTTTATCTTTTGACATATGCTTAAAATCCCAAATTCTAGTGTGTTAAGATGTTGGAAATGCTAAATAAAATAACACAATATATGGATATGGAGGTAGTTAATAGATATAGAAAGGCCATTGGGATGTTGTATACATATACTAAAGTTGCAGTACATATTTGAAATAGGTTTGGGATCTTTGCATTCTTTGATAAAACTTATGCAAATGTTGATCTAATAGAAAATAACAATAAAATGGACCTTGTGAAATGGTGGAACTTCCATGGTGTCACAAGTTTGACATTCATGAATTATATTCTAATTTAGATTCTTTGTTTAACTTTTTTAATTTTTGTCTCTATTAATATTTTTTTACATCACATTTATAGGTTCCTAGTTCTGATTCAAATGAAAGAAATTGAAGAACACATGACTTCATCCATTATGTGAAGCATAATAAGTTGGCATCCATTTAAAAAAATATTCTTGTATATGTTCATTCAATCTTCACCTCTTGTCACATTTCTTTGTAGATTATAAGAATGGATTTAGTACGCTTTGTGATGTGCATCTTGAGAAGAGTGACATCAATATATCCATCAAATTATAGCCACATATCAATTCCATTATTGAAGATTATGAGACGTTTTTATCTAATTCAAACTATATCAATATCAAATATTGTATCCATATCTCTGTCTATGCAACTCTTAGTTTTCCAAATTGACAAATAATTTATCTCACATTTTCTTAATATGATATGCTCAATATAGTTTCTTATTTATAATGATTGTGGTATTTTTTAGATATTAGTTTTTCACTCCTCTTTTGAGCACTATAACATTATTTGGCCAAAAAGGGGAGCGGTCGACAATTTCAAAATTCTGAAATGGGCATTTCACGACATAAAGGATCTCAATCTCAAAAATAGGGTTATCACTAGTAAAATGGAAAATTTGGAAGCTAAAGTTGCTGCGCAAAATTTGGCTAGGGCCTTATGGACTGCAAAAGAGAAGATGGCCATGGCAGAATGCCTTCAAAGGGAGGTTGATTTTACTAACATTCTTAAGAGGGACAATGAGAACTTGGAAAAAGAGGTGGAGAAGATTAGGGAAACTATGAAAGCTACCATTGAACATAACCACAAAATTGTTAAAAACAACTCCACTATCTTAAGAGCTTTAGTTGTAAAAACAAAAAACACCCAACAGGGGCTTCTGATAGTGGATCTTGATGCTAAGAAGAATATAAACAAGTCGGAGGACTCTGGCCCTTCAAAGCGAACTAGAGCCAACATGAAGAAAAAATTGGATTCGACGCCTCTGGAGACCCAAGACCTGAAGATGGTGGCCCAGGATTTGGGCAACCTAGAAGCGGAAGTTGCTGAGACTTTAAAGTCTATGGGTTAATTTTGGCTGTGTTTTTTTGTTGTCTTTTTGCTTGGTTGTTGTTGGTTGTTGTTCTTTTTTGTGTATCTCTGTTGTGCACTCTTCCTATTCCTGGGTACTTTAACGATCTAATTTTTTATGGCTTGTAAACTTTGTGGTTTCGGATCCCTATAAAACCCGTTTTTTCCTCAATCAAAAATATTATTTTTCTTGTCATTTTTATTTGGATCGATTTTTTCATTTTAACAATTAATACTTTTTTGTGTGCTTAAGTCCATGTGGCTTTTCAACTAATTTAGTATGTCTAAATTAACATTGATGTGAAGTTGTTGAGACAATTATAAAAAGACTCATAAAATCACTATTGTTTATCCAGTCCCCAGAATGCACATTTGACCATATTTATTAATTAATTGAAAATTAGAATACAATAGATTTTTATTTGCAATCAATTAATAAATACAATAAAATGTGCATTTTGGAGGTTGCATAGATGTTTCCATAAAATCTCTTTTATTTGCGAGGCCATTATAAAAATGTTTCCACGTGTGAAAGCTATTATTTGAAGGGGAACATGTGGTCCTTACTAGATTGGTTGGTGCCTAATAATCATTTAACTACAATATATGAAGAAAATAATTAAATCTAAAGAAGAGATATTCAAATTATCATTTTGAGCATCAAAGTGAATTTTAAAGATTTCAAACCACTGGTTTCAAGATTCTTAGATACATTGTGATATGAGAAAAGATTCTCAAAGATGGGCATATAGACATGTACATGGAAATAAAAACCTCTTAAGTGGAAAAAGGAGATCTAGGCTAAATGTCCTAACCTAAATCAATCTTTCTACCTTAAACATTAGGGACACAAAATCAACAAAAAGATGTTGTTAGGTTATTATCCTCAAGGAAGAGCCAAACAAGTTGGTTAGGGTTTTGGTCCCTTTGTGTTTGTTCGAGGGTAGTGATTGATAAGGTGATGCAACGAACTAGGTGAATTGTGATCAAATTGATTGTGTGATAGAATTTAGAAGTTACAAAATAGAAATTTAGAAACAAAAAGCAGATCTAGATAGAAGATATAGAGAAGAACCTGATGCCAAAATCTAGAGAAAATAGGAAAGATGCCAACACAGGGCACCTGTGTCCAAAAGTGCCAAGAATTAGGGTTTCAGAACTTGTACAGACTGAGCATTGTCTAAAGGCCTATGACTATGAAAACCAAGATCCAAAGTGTGATTGTGGTTGGATAATCAGCATGCCCTAATTTCCAATAAGGAATCCATGAGAACATGAATTAGGGTTTTGGGGCCTTCAAAAGAGATGAGATGCCAAATCCACTTCAACCTATAAACCTACAAAATAGAATGAGGAGAAAGGGTTGTGCCATATAGGGGCTTGCCTTGGTCGAACGCCATGTTGGTGTTCCCACCTCCACAACAACAATGATGATGAATGACTAAGAGTGCATGCTCTCAGAGGAGCAAAGGCAAAAAAATAAATGACAAGGATAATGAAACACAATGATATCTTACCACTCATAGCTAAAACCCTTATTAGACCGATGCATCTATGCCAATCTCACACAAGGAAGATGAATAAGTATCCTTAAGATACTACAAGTGTTGGAACATAATAATAATAATAACAATAAATAAGAAACATCATATAATGCTTGCACATGGATTTGCTGATAAATTGCATACTAAATTATATCTTTGATTTAATGCTTATCTTGCTTCTGATTTTACATTAACTATCTTAGTTGTCTAGGTGCTAGAGATGCTATATTTGAGGGAAGAGCTTATATATATGAACCCAAACACATTTCAAAATAACCGTTTAGAGAGGCCAACAAATAAAGTTACTTTCTAAATCACACTGAGACTGACATTCAAATTCCAAAATTCGGGCACAAATAACCAAGACTTGGGCATGGGGCGCTAGGGTCCAGGACCGATAAATAATGATTCAATTAAGTTTCCCAAAAAGATGACAAAACAAGTGCATTACAAGAATAATTAGGAACATGAACCAAAGAGGGTGACAAACCTAGTGTGAAATTGTAAGTGGTGACAATTTACGATGCTACAAGACCACAATTAAAATTGTAGAAAAATATAGTTGCACGTCATATTTTTCTTGGGTTATGGGAAGGTTTACTAATCTAAAAACGTTACCATGCCCTTTAACAGAAGGCTTAGTTACAATGAAGATTGATAGATCTTGACTCATGTCTTGATTATGCATTTCTTTAGTAGTGCTTTCAGGTTTCCACAATCCACAATTAAGAGACAAGAGATTCTTTGGGTCTTACTAAAGGTTGGTGTTGGTTTTGCAAGGGTATTTTCTCTTTTAGTGTATTGGCATTTCTTTGAACATTCTTCCTCATTTTAGGTACTCCTTAGGTTTGTCTCATTACCTTTTGTTGAGAAGGAGGTGCCTAATGGGTTAGTCAAGGATATTTTCTATTGGTACATCTAGATCACTTGGACCTCATTTTGTATTCTCTCATCCCCAAGTTGGCTTTCTATGGTTAGCACTTTTTATTGTTTGATGAACACTTCATCACATTGGGCTTGCACGAGCTTTGATTCTTCATGTTCTTCAAGTCAAGCTTCAGAGCTAACATGGAAAATAAATTGTTGTCCATTGTTTCTTGACCAACTTCTTGATGTCCAATAAATTGTTAAGGACATTTTTATTTTGTCGAACATTTTTATGTCAATTTTCAATAAAACTATAAAATAATGCCTAATACTTACTGTTTTCAAACAAGTCAATTGCTTATTGGTTGTGTCCTCACTTTGCTCCATATGAAACTCAATCTCCACTTTAAAAAAGGAGGTTGCTTGCATGCCAAATTTACTCCTCACTTATTTTTGGAATTGGCTCCATCTTCAAATATACGCTTTAAGATAGAAGTACAAAGTTGTGTTACACTTTCAGCCAACTTATTAGCACAAGTGAATTTGAGTATTTCTAATTAAAAATCAATTTTGGTGAAACATATGATCTAGATAGATCCATTGTAGCTAAGTTATATATGGCTATAAATTTTCCAAATAAAAGAGTTCACTAAATGCATAGTAGCACCACTTTAAGGTCAATTTACCAAAAAAAATAAAATTATTCAAAAAAATGAGTTTAAACAACTACTCATGTAAATAACATTTTTAAAAATATATAAAAATGCCCTTTTGTAGATCTATAGGTGTAGTTTCCAAATATATACAGTTTTTATATTTTAATTATTATTATTTTTTTTTTTACTAGAAGTAGGTTATTATCACCAATATATAAGGTTGATTATCTTGTTAAAAATAGTAAAATTTATCAAAAAAAAAATTGAAAAAAATATGTTGTACTAGATAGAAGATTCTGTCAAGATGGTTTAATTTTTTCTATTTTGGATAATAGTTAAGACAAAAGGTGACATCCCATGAAAAATTCTATTTTTAATACATGCACATTTTAATAATTATTTAAAAAGACGTGTTCATCAAAATTGGGAAAAGCTAAATTCATGCATTAAAGTTTTAACTTATAAATACTCGTTAAAAAAAATCGAAGGAAAAAAAAAATTACTATATAAAGAGCAACGTCCTGTTTAACTTCATTTTTTAATATTTTATCAGCACTAAATTATCATGTCAATTTTACAAAAGACTATTGCTAAATAATATTTCAATTTTTTTAAAAATACAAATATAAAATATTCTAAAAAATAAATATTTTATTAGTTTATATTATTTCAAAATTCAAAACATGTATGTCACTTCTTAGTGATTCAAGTTAAAAATTTGGACTAGTGTTGGTCGACTCCTTTATAAAATTGTGACACAACTTTGTGCTTTTACCCTTCTCTTTCCCCATACGTGCTTGCCATTTTTCTAGGATATGTTTAGCACATTGCACATTGAGTGTCTCTCTTGTTGCCTCCCCATTGGCTCCATGAATAATATTTGCAAACTCTTCCTTGCCATTCTTATTTGTATTATTCTATTGCTTTAGTAATTTCCTTCATGATCATGGCTTCAAGTTGTTCCACACTTTGTATAATTTTAATTTCATATAGTCAGTTGAACACTCAACTATCTTTTCATTGAGATTCTCGAGTAAAAAATATTCATTGCTCCATTCTTCATGTCTTTAGAATATTTTGTAGTCTTGGACCATTTTTGATTTGTCATTATATCTCTTATTCAGATTAAGAGTGACAAGACTTGACAATTTTAAATAAATTGCTAAAGAATTAAACTGCAAACTTTGTTGTTGACTATCATACATAATTGACATTGATGATGGTTGGTGTTGTGTTGTGTCCACATTAATTCATGAATAGTTTTCTTTGTGGAAATGCACATGTCACCATTGAAATAGAGTTCAACTCTCAAATAATCTCTTGTTATATTTCCATTGTCAATACACTAATTTTTTTAGCACAATGTAGTTGTTTTATCACTCATATAATTGGTCTTTCATATTGCTCCACAAGGATATTTAAAATTTTGAAGGTACTTCTTCTAGAAATTGAGAGAACTTGCAATTCAGATTGTCTCTTGCACTCATATATTTCTCCTATGATGATAGGAAATTTTTTGATACAATCTAAGAAAATATATTATATTTGCTTCCACACATGTTATCTTTTGACCTACAATGCTCTCTGCCAGTGATAGAGCACATGCTTCATTGGAACTCTCCCATTAGCACTGGTGTCTTTGTTCACCCCTAACTCTTGTCATACTCCTATCAACATTCGTAACCTTCAACCATCTTGTTGACAAACTTAATATTTCATCAATATTTGACCCTCTTTCTAGATGTTTTTCTACATTTTTATTGGTGATCTTGATAGTATTGGTGATATTTTCCTTCTTATTAGATTGATCTTACCTAGCTTTTATTTTCCTTCTTCCCTACTAAATTCTCCTCTAGCTAGATTGGTTAATATATATTATCACTCTCCTAGTATTGTTGGTTATATTCACTACACCACAATCCTCTAAGCATTTGGATGTAGTCTTTGACTATTCTTTGTCATTTAGTATCATGCCTTCTCAGACTTTGTACTTCCCTCAAATTCATTGTTGAACTTCTAATCAAGAGTTTTATCTTCTTTATTGTTGATTCTTCCTCCATCTACATAGGATTCACATAGTGTTGGATGATCAATGACTCACATGGAAAGTGGCTTCAAATATGGGAATATTATCAAAATGTAATTATACTACATTTCTAAGTATTATCTACACAAGACCGTGTAGAGCTTCCCCTAATGTTTAATTAACTAATGTAGATAGTCATACATGCAACTCAACAGACCAAAAGATTGTCAAATTAAGAAATTCATTGTTCAAAAGGGGGCTTCATTAAATTGTCAACCAGGGAATTGTAAACTCAAGATGATGTTGGCACTATATATGCAGTTGAGAATCCTAGACTTCCTTAATCAATTGAGTACAAGTGATTGAACAAAAGTAAACACATCTAAAAGCTTCTTAATTGAAAACAACTGCTAATTAGAGAACATGGTAAACAAATTCTAGTTATTGTAACTTCTACATGTATTTATCATTCATGGATTGTAAATAGTGACCCTCTATGCTACAACGTAACCTAATTCAACTAATAACTTAATAGCATTGATGCAAATGTAAATTAGAGACTTTAATTTAGAAATTTTCAATATAGTAAATAACATAATGTGAATTGAAAACTATAACTCAAAAAATACAATTCATAATCTAACTAACCATCTAAGCTTACGTGGATTATGTAGTACCTCAAGTGGCCCTTGCATGAGCTGTTGCATTCCACAGTATCTCCTTTTTATTACTAACTCAAGAAATCAGGCAACTAAAATATTCTTCTTTATTGTAATTTGAACATACACAAAGAGTAGAATAGAATAGAATGAATTTGATATTCAATATAATTTCATGCCAAAATCTAGATCTTGGTCTCTCACAAGAGTATTCCCATACTATGGCATAACCCATAGTTGGTATTCTTGAAGTAATCTTCAAATTCATCACAGTCGAAGGGTTCAACATCCCTGGGTCCAATAGATACACCTTTTTTGTTCAGATCATGTCTTTTATGCCTTGGTAACACATTATTCCTATAACCATACTTGTTCTACTCATACTCTTGATACAAGGCACCAAAATTGATTGAAAGAGTTGCAAAAGGATGCAAATTGAAAACCTCTACAATTTGGCTTTTGGTTATGTCTAGCATGGGGGCTCCATCTGTAAACCTCTTTATCACCCTGTCCTTAGGGTCATAACATCCGGCCAATTCCAGAATCAAGTCTACCTCCACAAAAACATTAAGAACAATAAGCTTGCCAATGTCACATGTCCAGAGATGACATGTTGGATGACTGAAAAATCTCCTGTTAAATGCATAGAGGAAAAGTTCCCACCCACTCTGAGGTACAACAACATCACCTACTCTAGACATCAAATCCTAAAAGTGACTTGTTAAAACACCTTCACCAGTCGCTCTTTTACTAATTGGTTTCACTTCTAAAGATGAACCTTTAGTTGCTTCTTTCATAAACCTAGTGAAATCCCACTTCACTGATCTCTTCTTCTCAAATGCCTCTAATACTTCTGGTTTTGCTACATCATCTTTAGGTTTTATCTTTCTAACCCTTTTTTGTTTGAGTTTCACTTCTGGTTTGGAAGATCCTTTGGGTTGACTCATTTTGCAAGATTTAAGGGGACTAGGGTTTCAAAATAAACAAGAACTAAGGCTCTATTCTCAAATTTACAAGGTTCACACTTAAATTTTACAATTATCTATCCCTCTCCGAACCAATATAAAACTATGGGATTCCTTTCATAAAATAGAGAAAACAACAACCCTAAAGCTGTAAAACCCTATACTTCAACCCCAATTATCAAACTAACCCAATGCTTGAAAACTACACACAAGAGTGTGTAGAACTGACTTACCTGGGAAAATAAGCTCTTCGTTCTTTAAATTTCCTTCACCTGAAGCTCGTATTTGCCTTTCTGCTCTTGAATTCTTGCAAGAATGGTGGAAAAAAGACCAATTCACTTCTTTAATGGCCTTACAGATGAGTAGATTGACCATTAATGGTGAAAGACGGTTTGCGTGAGTGAACAAGAGCGTTCTGACACTTAGCCATTTAAGTTTAAATTTCAACCATTGATGTGTTTGATATAAAACTCAATCAATGGCTCTCCATCACCTTTTCCCATCGCCTTTTTCTTGTTGGCACCTTACTTTAAAACAACGATGATACTTTGAGAGATTTTCCACATGGTTGCTCCACATCCTTTTATAAAGCCATCGCGCATCGTTGTAGCACTCATCGCTTGACAAAATGAATAAGTGATGTGAAGAGTCCCTCCAATGGATAAAATATTTATAGGAATATCCTTCCATCGACCATTGCATATCATTGAAGTGCCTCAAAGGTTAAACCAGGTTCTAGCGATGTATTAACATAAAGCGATGCAAAGGAGACCAAAAGTTGGCCATCGCTCATCGCTTGTCACTGAAGTTCACTTGAAGTGAAAAAAAGTTCAGTGACAAGCGATGGGGAAGTGAAAATGCAAGATCTTGACAAGTGGCGTAATCATGATCCTTCATTACATATTTCCCATCGCATATTGCTATAATGATTTAGGTGATAACAAGTCTCCAGCGATGCAAAAAGCTAGCGTGATGCAAAGGATATACAACAAGCCATCACATGTCGCATAAAGAATTAGGCAAGCAATATAACTCCAGCGATGCATAGGAGGTTAGCGACACAAAGGAGATATAAGTCATTGTGCATCGTGGAAATGCAATGAAAGACGATAGATTTGTAGTGATATAAAGAAGGCACGCGATGCAAGCAAAAGGAGTTCATCGCTCATTGCAGAAATGGAACCGATGATACAAAGGGAAAGCGTGATGAGCGATGCAAAGACTTAGACGATAGTAATTTAGCACATGCCCAAAAGTTGTTCATAAAGAGGGGGTTGCCTAGGCACAATGTAGAATGGGGACTTAAAACAAACCCAAGGCGTAAATGCAACTTAGGACAAAAGGAAAATAATTTCATGACTTACTTTATAAAAAAACAACTTCTGGACCAGAATGAAGGGAAATTTTTATGTGATGGAGCAAATGGGAACCCCTGATACAAGGGGTCAGTAATCACACAGAGATGACAACTTAAGATGTAACTTTAAAGACAACTGAAAACGTAAGCCAGTAGGTCAATGTGAAAATAGACCAAAAGAACATGGATTGAAACAAAAGGAAAATATCCTACGTAAAACCAAAAAAACATAGCATAAAACCTGAAACCCTTGACAACATTTCAAAACCCAAGGCCACCAAAGACAAACTCAATTTTTTTTTGTAGGGTTCCACCACACCCCTTGCATTTTTCTTAGCATATGTTGAGGAATTCCACTCCTCACTAGCAAACATCTGCCTCAAATCTCCCTTTGACTGTAGTAAGGTTTGTAGAGTGATGAAGTTGGTAGCAAAGTGGGTTATCTTAGGGCAAGCCAACTTCTTCTGCCCCATGTATTGCCTCATAAGGTTGAGGACCCATGTGTGAATATATATGAACTTACAAATATTTTTTGCGGTCTCCACACATGCTTTGATCCAAGAAAGCTTGCCAAGATCCTCCAATATGAGGTCAAGGCAATGAGCAACACAAGGTGTCCAAAAGAATGATGGGCAGCTATCCATCAATAGTCTACCTGTAACAACATAATTTGTTGCACTATCCATGAATATTTGCACCACATTCTCCTCCCCTACTTAGCCAAGACACTACCACTAGAAAAAGAAACAAAATGAATGATTCAATAAAATATAAATTTAAAATCTTGATTGTTAATCACTAAATCAATGCATTTTAGGAAGTAAAATATTTACCTGAGGAAGGAACAAGAAAATTGAGAAATATCCTATTTCTTTTGTCAGTCCAATCATCAGTCATGATGGTGCAACCCTTCTTCCTCCAAATGTCTTGTTGCTCCTCTATTGTGGCTTTCACATCAGCCACTTTTTGGGACAAAATGGGTCCTTTTATCTCTTTATCATTAGGGGCTTTGAATCCTGCCCCACAAACAGTAACTACATCAATCATATCTAGCCAATATGGAGACTTAACACAAATAAATTAAAGAAAATAAGTATTGAAAAATGTATAATTTCAATTTGAATTCAACATAGCTCTAAAAATAAAAATTCAGACAAAGAATCAATATCAACCTATATATTTTAAAACAAAATAAAATAAGAATTTCCTGGCTACATGAAATGGAATGTCACAATAAAACCAATAGTCTCCAATTGTAGCTTTGGCTACATCATGTTTATCCTTGTTCCAACCCATGCTCTCAAGAGACGATTGGGAACTCAGAATAGTGCATGGAAAAATATATGAATCCAACTTAGATCCACGAATTCTAGGCCCAATGTTGATGCTACCATTGCCAATACCACTACCACTACCACTACCAATAGTCGAAGGTGTAGCCCTTGGAGGAATTGGAGGCATGGAAGAACCCGAATCTCCAATTCCACATATGACTGTTATCTCCTCTCTTTGCTTTTTTTTAACTCTTTTTGTTGCTCAAAGGTTTTCAATTGCACTTGCACCACGCATTACCTCAGGAGGGACGTTTATACAAGTATTATCATCTCGGCCTGGTATACATGCAAGGTGGTATTTCAATCTATTAATGCCTCCCCCATGCATAGTTGATTTGCAATGAAAACATGCTATTTGTTTTTCTTGCCTAGGGGTGATAATGGCATGTTTTTTATAAGGTAAGCGAGGTTTTGAAAGGACCAAGAACCTTTTACAAAACTAAGAGAAGGACACTTCCAAACAACAAAGACACAAACTTTTCCAAGAAACAAAACCAATAGATACACCACGGTAGAACAACAAAAACTCATACAACACCTGGTTAGTAGTGACTAGGAGCAACAACACACCCAAAACCAACAACAATCCTGAGTCAAAGACCAACTAGCGACCCAAACTTGGCACCATAACCAGGAGTAACCAACCACTTAGGACAAAAACCGGTCATATTGAACCAAGGAACAACCCACAATAGTGCAGGCCCAAGAGATTGCCTGAAACCACCAGGCCACAAATCACCTGCCGCAAATGGGCTGCAACAGACCTTCCGCTCAATTCAAACAATAAAGAGCCTAACAGTTTCTTACCAAAAGAGTGGTAAGAATCACATGAAGGTGCAAAGAAACGTTCTGAGCCAAGGAACAACCCACAACTTATCAATCCTTGGAGACTACCAGGATCAACCAAGCCATCAACCACTTGCAACAACTGGTCTGTAGCATTCCTTCTGCTCAAGTTAGCCATAACTGAGTCTACCAGATTCCTATCAACAGAGGGGTAAGAAACACCCTTACCAACAAAGAACCAAATTTCAAAATGCACCAACCAACCAAGCACCACCTCTAAAGGAGAGGGTTTCACCAAAATATAAGCACAAACAACAACTCAGCCAAAGCATACCAGCCAAACATCAATCAACAAACCACAAAAAGAAAGCACACCGAAGAAGGATAAAAAAGTTGAACAAAGAAAAACATTAGTCAACTTGCAACACCCACCCACCAGGAAAACCAAACCAAGCTCCACCTCAAAAGGAGAGGGCTCCTCTCTACAAGAGCAGATAAAATGAAAACCTTCCAAACCAGAGTCACCACTCACCAGCGCAAACAAGAACCACTTCAATAGGAACTCATAAGAGAGGAAAGACCACTCTGCCATCAAAACAACCACCAACTCCACCTCAACAAGATTGGGCTTCCCCTCAATAGAAGCAGACTCCACCTCAAAAGAAGCCAACTCAAGTACATGGTAGATACCAGTGACAGTAGGAAGGAAAGAAAAAATATCCAAAGGCATAACTGGCACAAGGAACATGTTTCAAGGAGGAAAAAACCACCCAACCAACGGCTTAAAAAAACCTCATATCTGGGCCAACCAAAAAGGACCAGAGAAAATAACCACCGAGAAACCCGTAGGCTTCCACAAAATCATTACCATAGGGGACCATACTATAGAAGTTGAGAAAATACAACTCCACAAACCCCAAAGATCACCTGCATGCAAATAACCTGTCACAAAAGAAGAGATGGAGACAAACAAGCAAGGGTTCTCTGAAAACTAAAAATGTATATATCAGAGAGAATGAGAGAATGAATTGGTGTGATATTACAATGAGATCAATCCTTATAAAAGGAGATCGAGAAACCCTAAAGTGTAACCCTAAAAAAAACCCTATAAAGAGAACATTTAATAATTAATATAATTATTAAATGTCACTTTATGCAAACTAAAGTGAAATCTTAAGAAGGGAATAAAGGTAACTTAATCAACATAATTAAGTTAAAACCTTTACTCTAACACATACATCCTCACTAGACCCCATGAAAGGGGAAGAAATAGTGGTCAACAAAAAGACCCCAACAGTTTCCATACACCAATCGGAGCAAACCAACAGAAGCACCCTGCCATAGCCAAACACTGGGAGGGGAGCAACAAAAGCATACCCTTCACTCAACATAGTCACATCCCCCACCAAGAAGAGCAACAACGAACTTCTACAAAAATCCAACACCATAAACACAGGCCGATGAAAAGCCAACAACCACCAACAAAATAGAGGAGCCACACCCAAGCCACCCAGCAATCACACCTCAAGGTTCTGGATAGCCAGAGAAAAGCCATCTGCACACACCATCAAAGGCCCGGGAGGAGGACCCCCACATGACCGACACAAACCACCATAATGAAGACACCCACAAACACACAACCCACACAGGGCTAGAAGTGGAGACAACCTGCACAACAACGACAGGAGCCACAGATAAAGAGCAGAGGGGAGGCCAACAACACCAACCCCAACCATATTGCAGAGCCAATCCCACACCTGGGTCCACAAAGCCAGAGAAACTAGGCCCATCAACCACAACAGGTAGATCCGCCTAGCAAATCGAAGATCTACCAAAGAAAACAAAAAAAGTGTGTCCATAGAGGACACCTCCGACCAGAGACAAAGACCCGTACAGGAGACACCAAGTGTTCCAAAAAGATACCATTGTGCAGGCCAAAGAAGTCTACACAAAGACGTTAAAGGAAAGCCCAACCATAGGAGAAGCACTCACGGGGAGGGGAGCAACAAGCCAAACAAACTCATCAAGCCAGAGAACCTAGTCATCATTGTAAGACTCCAATTCTTCATCATCATCGACACCCAAAATTTTCAAATTTGGAGCCTCGCTCCTATTCCTGCTCGATCATTGCAAGGCCATTTCTTATTTTTATTTTAGCTATACATTTATGTGATAATGACATGTTTCCAACAAGTGTCCTTTCTATTTTGAGACATTGTGAATGTGATAGAGACAATTTATAGATATAAACCATGCTGCAATAATGCATTATTATAAAAAAATTAACATTCAAAGTTTATACTTTATAATTAAACTAAAAAACCTAGGGTTTGCAACTATATATATATTTTTTAACAAGAAATCCTAGCGTTTGTTCAACAAAAAACTTAAACACACCTAGCGTTCGTAACTTGTTCTTTGTTTCACTAAAACAAAATAGAAAAATAAAAAAGAAGAAATAAAGAAGAGAAATGAAATTTTAGTTTAAAAAAACAAAAAAAACCTTCAAAACTCAAATGTATACCTCTTAAATCTTCTTTGAAATCAATGGAAATCTCTTTCCAATCCCTTGTAGACTCCTCTAAATGCAACAAAATCACCTACGAACCTATTCAAATGTGATTCAACAACCATTTTGTGCTCAATCTCCTTGCTAGTTTTCTTTCAATGCAAATATGATTTGGCTCTCTTCTCTCTTTTTTCTCTCTCCCTTGGCTTGAAAATGAAATGAAGTACCTTTTGGAATAATAGAGGCAAGTATAAAGGCAAAAAGAAAAAGCTTTAAATTTTTTTTTTGGCAACTTAAGTTTGACCCAGCCGTCGGCTGAGTTTGAGGCACGAGACTCGTTGGTTCTGGGTGAGTCTACCAAAATCGACGAGTCAAGTGAGTACCTAGCTCCCGATTCTGGCAGACTCTTCACGCCTCACCTGGACCGCAACTCGTGAGTACTCACTGGTTTTGGGTGAGTCTTGTAACATTGATTTAGACAAATATCATAGCAAGACAAAGATGGACAATGGATAAAACTTCACATTTATGATATCTCTAAACATTAGAAAATTACTCAAGACTCTTTTAAGATGCAACACCAAGAAATTTTTTGGGGACCTATGTTGCAATATGCCACAAAACATGTTCCCATGCAACACTAGAACCATTTTGGAGTTCAAGTCATTTTGGATTTCCCAAATATTGAAGGAAATATTAACACCCAATTGGATAGTTAGATTCGGCGACTTAAGGTATACTTCTATATTGACAACTTTATTTACACATGTAATATTTTCTTTGTGGTAGTAAAGATTTCCATTTTAGTGCCCCACTATTGGAAAATTTTCAGTGGGAAAGGTGTAAGGTATCTTGATCTTATTAGTAGAATCTTGATTTGACAAACCATTCGAGTCCAAATTTTTAAACACTATACCATTATCAAAGTATACACATTAAAGAGAAATATCATTTGGTGGAAAATGTTTCCATCCATCTTCTATCACAAAAGTAGGAACATGATCTTCTAATGCGTGTTTCTTCTTCAAACATTGGGTCATGATCAAAATGAAATTCCTATAGGAAAATATTCATATTTGGAAGTAAACCTTGCAAAAAATTCTCATATAGATGTGGACCTTGGGTAGCTTCATCATGGAAATATGCCTCAAAGAATGTGCCCATTAGAGAGAAAAATTGGAATCATCATCTTAAATTTCAAATTTTTTATCTTTTGACATAGAGGATAGAGTGGGAGCATAAACCTTCGGTAACATCTCTTCTTCTTCAAACATATCCAAAATTGACATCAACTAATTGATAATTGTTGAACGCTCAATTTTTTTTTCTTCATTGATGTTATGGTGAGCTATTAAGGATAAAAGTGAAGATGAGTCAAAAATCATCAAGAATTTGAAGACCCACCCTCAAGGTGTTGTAAGAAGATTTCCAAGGATTGCAACAAATCCTTCATATCAAAATTTGATCCACTACATGAATTTGAAACAACATTTTTTGCACTGTAAGGATGATACTATGCTTCATCCAACATTGCTACCTCACTAAATTTTGGAAGAAAAATATCAACCTCTAGAAATAGAATACCCATCTCTAACAAATACATTATCCAAAAAGAAGGCTCCTCATCTTGAATGCTCAAAGGAGTTGTTGAACTTGAAGCCAAATTCATTCTCCAATTTTACTTTTTACAAGTTATTTGAAAAATCCTTTAAATGTAAAGAAGAATTCATTATGTACTTCTTCATATGGCATAGTTATCATCCTCTTGCTTAGTGGAAAAAAATGAATCATCTCTTTTGTCTAAGGACACTTGGGAGATTTTTTCTACCTTGAAGAACAAATGGCATGCAGTTCCTTCTAACATAATATCTTGTTCTTCATAGTAAATAGGCAAGTTCTATAAGGTAGACAAGAAAGCTAACTCATATCAATTAGTTGATGAAGGAATAAATCAATCTCTTTAAAATGAGATTCTATTGAAGGATTCTCCTATAGATTCTCTTCACGTACTCTCCTTTTTCCAGGTATGTGCTCTTTCATAGTTGTTTCATTCCACAAACATGCAATATCATTATAGGTTCACCAACAAGATCATCTTGAAGATGTTGAAGGTTAATTGAAACATTGCAAATTTGACCTAGTAGCAATATCGAGTTGTATCATGCAATGCATCTTTGAACAATGTTGGGTATTGTGGTCACTTGTCTCTTAAAAAAAGAAAAAAATGATGATATCATTAGGAGGTGCCTCCAAGGAAAACATTTCAAGTGGAGGAGTAATTTAAGTGTTACTTTTGTTATTCATGTTTTAAGATTCCCTTGATAGTACTACATTAGACCATGTTGAAATTTTCTTCTCGTCTTAATAAAATTGGTCACTACTTTCTGCAACAAAGGATCAATGTAAATTGGAACCCTAGACTTGATGGAGTCTTTCCTAAGTTTTCTAGTAGTGATGATGCCATATTCAAGCTTGAATTATCATGCATGGTCTTCTTCAAGCTCAAGTTTTGATTAAGAATGTGACCTTGTATGGAAGTGGATTGATGAATAAACTTAAGAGAATTTGTAAAGAAATCTTTAGACTTGTGTTGATTATTCCAATGAGGTGACTAAATCATGTGAAAAAATTCCTTGTAGGATTATTATAGTCCTTATTTTTATTTGATAGTTAGGAAAAAAGAGACCATCCTTAAGCAATTTGAAGCTTGAAGAAATTTCTTCCGCACGGTTTCCCAACTTTTTATAAAATTGGCAATGAGATAATGGAATCATTTTGTTGTTTCTCCAACTAAGATTGCAATTAAAATTATAACCATGACATCTTCGTGTGCCACACATAGAATTCTACAAGTTATGGTGAAGGTGACCTATGTTAGGGTGTTGCATGCCATTACCATGAAATTTAAAAATATCTTCATTGAGCCTCATGGGAAGTCATGGTGAACTACAACTTCCAAGGACCAATGTTGGCTCCCCTCAATAATGGGAGTGGGGATGAATCATTATTAAACTATGAGTCTTATCACCCATTGTTGGAAGTCTTTCTTTATATTTATCTTGATCTTGTAGAAATATGTTAATGATTCACTAATTGTTGGTGAAGAAGTTTTGCTTGAATGTGCTTTAGTAGGTATCTAAAATATAGAATTAGGAATCCTTGCCTTCCTACTTGATCTAATATAGATCCTATCAATTAGGAGGAAAAGATAAAATATTTTCAACTCCAAGTTTAGCCTATCTTATCTCGTTTCCTAGTAGAGTCACAAAAAATGTTAGCATTTTAATTTTCCCCTTGCAAGACAGCACAAAATTAAGCAACACATATGGTAGAACAATTCTTCAAATTATAAGGGGAAACTCCCTAAGACCTAACTAAAACTAAAACTAACCTTAGAATAAGATTATAGATAGCTTTTAAAGTTATGCACATTGTGCAAGATTTCAATGGGGGTTTCACGTAATAGAAATTACTAATTGCCTATGTTTTTCCCCAAATGCATGCACTAGATGATAAATATTCAAGCTTTACAATGATATTTTCTATTAAAGAAAATAAATAATTCAAACACAAATGAATACCACAAGTTCCTACAATCTAAATAGACACTCGTATTCCATTGTAATAATAGTTTGAAGGAATAACATAGAGAAATATTTACTTGCTAGCTAAAATAGAGGCCAATAGATATACATCAATAGGAAAGAATTAGATAATCCAGACATCACACATTTTATGAATAAATAAATAAACTATATTTAAAGCTACAACTTAGAAAGATAAATCACACTAAAACAAAGCTTAACTAAATGCAATCTTCTTTTGATTTACTTTAAAAAAATGGAAAACATATTGTCATATATCATTCTCATGTATAAGTCCAATAAAGACCCTTATCTTGTTATTTCATTTCCCATAGACTAATGGGATAGTGTAAGATAAATTATTTAATGTTTTAACTTAGGTTGTCAAAAAAGTAACTTTAAACTTTATATTACAAAAGGCAATTTATGTTTTATTATTAAAATAAATGTTATTTTACAAGAAGGGTCAAGAGTAATGTTATGAATGGAGTCCAAATTGACAATAAAAGTTTGGAGGGAAAAGGAGAAAATAATAATAATCATTTCTTGAAAGGTCTATAAAAGGAGGAGTTGAGGAATGGAGAGGGTTATCAATTTCAAGTTCCAAATTCATTTATCTTGTGAGTGAATAATGTTCATCTTTTCTACCCTAGGATGAAAAACCTTTAGCAAAGAATGGATTCAAGGACAAGCTATTGGAAAATGCTCAATGGTCAATGTGAAATGGGTCCTCATCTTATTAGTTGAATCTTGATTTGACAAACTGTCCAAGTACAAATTTTTAAATGTTAGACCATTATCAAAGTATACACACTAAAGATAAATATCATTTGGTTGAAATTTTTTCCATGCATCATCTTCTAGCACAAAATTAGGAACACGATCTTCTAATGTGTGTTTCTTCTTCAAACATTTGTTCATCATCAAAATGAATATCCTATAGGAAAATATCTATCTTTGGAAGTAAACCTTGCAAAACATCCAATATGCCTCAAATAACGTGCCCATTAAATGGAGAAAATAATTGGAATCACCATCATCATCAATTGCACAGTTGTTGTATTTTGTATTTTGAAATAGAGGACAAAGTGGAAACATAGTCCTTTAATAGTATTTCTTCTTCTTCAAACCTATCCAAACTTGGCATTGACTTAGTGACAATTATTGAATGCTCAACTTTTTGTTCTTCATCGATATTATGGTGAGATATTGAAGAAAAATGTGAATATGAGTCAAACATCATCAAGAAGTTGAAGACCCAGTCTCAAGGTGTTGCAAGAAAATTTCCAAGAGCAGCAACAAATCTTCTATATCTAAAATTGATCCACTATATGAATTTGAAACAACATTTTTTGCACAAGGAGGCTACACTTCATCCAAGATTTCTACCTCACCAACTTTTGGATAACAAATATCAACCTTTAGTAATAGAACACCCATCTCTAATGAAGACATTAGATAAAAATAATGCTCCCCATATTGAATGCTCATGGGAGTTATTGAACTTGAAGCCAAATTCCTTCTCCAATTTTACTTTGTGCAAACACTAATTCATACGGTGCTTCTTCATATGGCATAGTTATCATCCTCTTGCTAATTAGAAACAATTAAATTGTCACTTTTCTCTAAGGATGCTCGAGGGAATTTATCTACCTTGAAGAAAAAATAGAATTCAGTTCCTTCTAACATAGTATCTTGTTCTTCTTCATAGAAAATAGGAAAGTTCTATGGGGTAGACAAGAAATATAACTCATATTGATTAGTTGATGAAGGAATAAATAAATCTCTTGAAAATGAGACTTTGTGTTGATGGTTTCTCCTATAGATTCTCTTCATGCACTCTCCTCTTTTCAGGTCTTTGCTCTTTCATAGTTGTTTTATTCCACAAACTTGTACAATCATTATAGAGTCACCATAAGGGTCATCTTGAAGACGTTGAAGGTTAATTGAAGCCCTTTAGAAATTTGACCTAGTAACAACATTGAGTTGAATCATGTAATGCATCTGTGGGATTGATGTTGGACATTATGGTCAATTGTCTCCTAAAAAAAGAAAAAAATGTAGATGATATCATTAGGAAGTTCCTCTAAGGAAAACATTTCAAGCAGGGGAGTAATTTAAGTGTCACTTTTTTATTCCTTTGAATATGTCCATGATAGTGCTACATTGGACCATGTTGTTGAAAATATCTTTTCATCTTAGTAGAATTGATCACTACTTTCTACAACAAAGGATCAATAGAAATTGAAACCCTAGGTTTGATGGAGTCTTTCTTGAGTTTTCTAGTAGTGATGATGTCATCTTCAAGCTTAAATTCTCGTGCATAGGATTATTCAAGCTCATCAATTTTATAAGTTTTGATTAATAATGCAACCTTGTTTGGAAGTGCATTGATGAAACTTAAGAGAATTTACAATGTCTTCATAATTGTGTTGATTATTCCAACAAGGTGACAAAATATTGTGATAAATCTCTTCGTGGACTCATCATAACACTTATTTTTATTTGATAGAAATGAAAAAAGAAATTGACCATCATCAAGCAATTTGAAGCATGATGAAATTTCTTCCTCATGGTTTCCCAACTTTTTATAGAACTGACAATAAGATAATGAAACCATTATGTTGTTTCTCTGACCAAGCTTACGATAAAAATTATATCCATGAAATCTTCATGTACCACTCTTAGAATTCTACAAGTTGTGGTGAAGGTGACACTATGTTAGGGTGTTGCATGTCATTACCATAAAATTTGAAAAAAATCTTCATTAAGCCTCGTGGGAAGTCATGGTGAACTACGATTGCCAAGGACCAATGTTGGCTCTCCACAATAATCAGAGTGGAGGTGGATTATTACTATTGTGAGTGTTATCACCCATTATTTGAAGTCTTTCTTTATGTTTATCTTGATCTCGTACAAATATATTAATGAGTTCACAAAATTTTGGTGAAGAATTTGTGCTTGAATGTGCTTTAGTAGGTATCTAAAAGATAGAATTAGTAAGCCTTGTCTTCCTATGTGATCTAATATAGAAAAAGTATCAATTAGGATGCAAAAGACAAAAAATGATTTTCAACTCCAAGTTTAGCTTATCTTATCTCAAGACCCAGTAGAGACAAAAAATGTTAGCATTTTAATTTACCCCTTGCAAGATAACACAAAACTAAACACGTATAGTAGAATGATTCTTCAAACTATAAGGGGAAACTCCCTAAGACCTAACTAAACCTAAAACCAACCTTCAAATAAGACTATAGATATCTTTTGATAACATGCACATGGTACAATATTTCAATGGGGGTTTCACATGATGGAAATTACTAATTGTTTATGTTTTTCCCCAAATGCATGCTTTGGACTATTAATAGTCAAGCCTTACAACAAGATTTTCTATTGAGAAAAATAAATATTTTAAACACTCATGAATCCCATAATTTCTTAACAACTAAAATAGAGATAGTATTCCATTGCAATATAATTTTGAAGGGATAACATAGATAATTTTTTACTTGCTAGCTAAATAGAGGTCAATAGATTTGCATCAATAGGATAAAATCAAATGATTTGACATCACACAATTTCATGAATTAACAACTAAATTGTATTTAAAGCTAAAATCTAGAAATATAGATCTCACTAATACAAATCTTGACTAAATGAAATATCATTCTCAAGTGCATATTATTTCATCTCCCATAGAATAATATGGTTTTAAGTTATATTATAAAAGATAACTTATGTTTTATTATTAAAATAAATAATATTTTAAAAGAGGGACCAAGAGTAATGTTGGGAATGGGGTCCAGATTCAAAAATAAGTCTGGAGGGAAAAAGGAGAAAATTATTATTATTATTTCCTAAAATTCTATAAAATGAGGAGTTGAGTAATGGAGAGGGTTATCAATTTAATATTCCAAATGTTAGAATTGTGATAAATACGAGACACGAGATCAAACAATAAAAAAACACCTTCCATGCGAGAGAGCTGCAAAAACTAATTTGCTATATCCTCAACTAGAAAAACTTACGAAATGAAAGCTTCAAGAGTCTTCAAGAGTGATAATACAATGAGAAAGAGTGCTTTATAAGAGTAACCCTAAATGATAAAGGGATTAGATCACGACAAGTGTCATCATATTCTGTGATGAGACAAAATGATCTAATAATAGCTCATTCTAGTTAGCAGAAAAAATCACTCCTAAGTTTAGCTTAAGTGCATGAAATGAATTAATAATCAATTAAATATTAATTAATTATTTAAATCATGATTACTCTAACACCCCCCTTAAGTGAAAACTTAGGGGGTAGCTAAAAACCCTAAAAATCAAATACATAAAAAGAAAAGTATGCATGATGGTTCCCAACAAACAAGGCTTGATGAGGTACCCATGTACAAACAATCTAATCTCTCACAATTGGAGAAAATGAGAAATCATGGGAAAAACTCCTCTCCAAAATAGAGAAATGCAAATGAAGAACTAAGAAGCCTCCAAAATAGAAAAATGCAAATGAATAACTAAGAAGCCTCCAAAATAGTGTCCCAATAGGAACATGAAGAACATCGTTGAAGCACAAAGAATTTGTAGATAATTATTGAATGATGATTGATATAGTGCTAAAATGAAGAACCTCCTCTGAAACAGATGATGATTAGGATCAAGAAGACAAGAATCTGTATGAGTTTTCCCAATGACACTGCTCAAGTTAGATGGCAAAACAAGGCAAACATCTAGAAGTTGAAGATAGAAATGGCACATGAATCTGCATGAGTGACTCGAACAAAACTACTCAACCAAGCAACATGCAAGTCAAGAATATAGGTGCCAATAGTCTGAAGATCACTGATCAAGTAAAAATAGGCCACCTCTAGAAATAGGAATCCAAGAGTGTCAATATGGTAAATACTCCATCTCATCAAAATGAATGGGTAACCAACCACTACATCTGCCGAATACAAAGGAACAAAAATTGAATATGTAGATCACTCCAAAAATGAAATCAAGGAAGAATTAGCACCAATAGTATAAACCCCCCCCCATAATACACAAAGGGAGAGCCAAGATAGATCCATTGAAATTGTGTGTCACTAAGAAGTGCATGAAAGAGAACCAAGAATATCTAAATGTGCACAAAAGAGTACTTGCAAATGAAAAGGGTGTGCAAACAAGACACACACATGAGGCAAGAATCACTAGGATTTGATGCTATCATGGAAGGAACTCTCACTTGACAAAGGTGTGATGGAAAAATAAAAGGCCTACACAACCCTCTCAGGGCACTTTATAACATAGTGCGAGTAGAAAAGGCACACCAAGATGTGTGAAAGGTCCCCAAAAGCAAGTATAATAGTGACACTTTATCTTGATGTGTCTATAAAAAAGAAATTGCATGCAAATGGTGTGCAAAATATCCAAATAGGATTGAAAGCTAGAAATACATGTATAAAAACCTAAAAAAGGTCATCTCACGTAAACATAAAGTTTCTAAGATATAAAATGTTCGAGTAATTCACCAAAATGTGAAAATACAAAAAACTAAATAAATATACCTGGAGAAAAAATTGGAAAAAGTGCACGAATAGTTGTGAAGATCCTTGAAAGACCTTTCCAATGTTGTTGGAATTATGAAAAAATGGAGATGCTAGTTAAAACTTGTGAGCTTGGGAGTGAAAACAACACATTTGACTTTGATAGGTGATAAATATACTAGCAGAAAAAATTGAGAAAAATATTAGCACCATTGGATAGTTCTTGGAACTAGATTTTGACGATATCTTGATTTCCTGATTTCAATAATCAAGTGAAAAGTTATGCCTTCCCAAAAAAGTTGCCCAATTAGGGCATTAGAGGCAAAAACAAGCCCCCCCAAGGTCTAGGCATTGGTCGCCCATATGACCTAGAGGGTTTGTAGGTTTAAAAAAAAAAATTGTTGCCCCCCGCTATTGGTTGAGCAGTGGATGGGAGGTGTTGTTGGAGCTAACATCTCTGTAGTTGCTAGCGACTAGCGACTAAATCACATATGTGTAGTAGTCTAAATATCATGGCTTGGTGTAGCACTAATTTTTGGACGCTATGCGCTCATGCTCTAGTGTTTAGCATCTAAAGTATTATGTGTGTCGTAGCACCCAATTTTTTTAATTTTTAATTTTATTTTAAAATTGTATTTTACAGTGGGATAGGCCCCCGTACAAAAAAATCACCTCAAAAGATCTTGATGTCAAATTTGGGAAAAATTTATATCAAAATTTATCTGTTCGACCTTTTGAATACAATGGTGAGGTCCTTTCATGCCAAACTGCACCAAAAATTTCCCAACTCCAAAATTGTAAAAAAAAAATGATAAAGATTTTAGATTTGCTTTTGTAAAATTAGTTGAGAAAAAAACTCAAAAATGGAGAAGGTATTCATTAAATCTACGCTCTAATACCATGTTAGAATTGATAAACATGAGAAATAGAATCAAACAACAAACAAAAACACCTTCCACGCAAGAGAGCTACAAACAATAATGTGTTATATCCTCAACAAGAAAAACTTGCAAAATAAAAGCTTCAAGAGTCTTCAAGAGTGATAATACAATGAGGAAGAGTGCTTTATTAGATCATGACAAGTGTTGACATCCTATGCGATGAGATAAAATGATCTAATAATAGCTCGCTCTAGGTAACAAAAAAAAACACTCCTAAATTTAGCTTAAGTGCATGAAATGATTTATCTTAATAATCAATTAAAGATTAATTAATATTTAAGTAAAGCATGATTACTCTAACACCAAGTTCATTTATCTTGTGATTGAATTTAATGTTCATATTTTTTGGGCTAGGAAGAAATCCCTTTAGCAAAGAATGGATTCAAGGATGAAAACCCTCTCATTCATTTGAGTGATTCCATTTTGGGTTTAATATTGAGCTAAGAAATCATAGGTTTAATAGTGTGTTTTATTTGGTGTGAAAACTTTAAGTTTTCAATGTTTTGTATTGTATGTGGATTTTCTAGAATTTTGATTTTCTAAGATGATTTCAAAATATTTGTTTGAGCTTTCAAAAAATAATATTTTAATATCATTTTGGGTCATTCCTTAGTAGGTTGTATCTCATAGTTCAGTTAGCAAATGTGATTAAGGGTGTTGTGAATACCCTTTAATTCTTTTATTTTTTCATATCAATATCTTATTGTAGCTTGTTTAGTTGAAAAGGGAGCCACACCTTTTTATTTGTTCATTGATTGCATCTTAGCATCACTTCATTCATTGTTTTACAGTTGATTGATACTTATGTTGAGTTCAATCAAAGTATCATTGATAGATTTTATAGAAAGGACCTTGAGATTCATTTTTTGGAATTGGCCTAGTTGGAACAATATGCCTTAGTAAACAACCATGTGACAAAATTTGAGAGTCTATTTCTATGGTTCTAGATGTTTCCGAAAGGAATCTTATTATTATATCTATAGGAGGTTTTATTGAACCCGTTAAGGGTTGGGTTAAATCCTTTGATCATTCTTAGTTGTAATATGCAATCAACAAAGCTATAAATATGGAGATTGCTATTTGTAGGAGAAAAGTCTATCCAAGGGCATCTCAAGAAAAGAAACATAATAAGCCTTTTAAGGAGTTGCTAAATAAAACAATCAAAGAAGAAGGTACCAAAAATAAGATTTAGAGGAAGAAGTTATGCTTTTCTTGTAAGGAATTGTGGGATTGAAGCCACAAATGTCTTATTCATGGGAAATTCCACTATATTAAAGTTGTTTCAAATGAGGAATCTAAGTCAAAAAGTGAGAAGGGTTAAGTGAAGTTTGAACTTGACAAGAAGGATGAAGAAGTCATTTCAGGAGGAACCTTTGCTATATTATCTAGTACTATGAAATGAAATCCTTTTAGAGTTGAATGATTCCTACATGGGAATAAAGTCATAGTGTTGATTGATAGTAGGAAAACCCACAATTTTATTGATGAAAATTTGGTTGCTAAGAGAGGCTTGAGACAAAATACTTCAAAGGGTTTATTGTGATGGTTGATGATGGATTAATTGCGCCTTGCACAAAGAAAAAACCTCAATTAAATTTCTCCTTGAGAAATCACAAAATGACAAATGAGTTTTATGTTGTTGGCATAGGAGATACATATGTAGTATTGGGAGTCACTGGTTGCAGACCCTTGGAAAATTCACTTAGAATTGTTAAACTATGGAACTCAAGTTCTAAGATGATGAGAAGAAGTTAGTTCTCCGAGGAATGTCAAATGGAGCTCCTAGAATTGATCCACTAAAATAATGGAGAGGAATTTTCGCTATTATTAGGTTGCTTGGGTAGCCCAAAGTTTAATAACTCCTACCACTTCTTCAAATAAAAAGAAGTCTTATCATGTGGATATTGAGTCTCTTCTTGATAAGATTTTTTTTAGTGATATAGCTCAAGGAAGGGTGTATGATAGAGGTTTTGAGCATGCCATAGAGTTGGAAGGAGTCAAACTACTCATCATTATTGCTTATTATCATCCTAGAAGGCATAATGAAGAAATTGAGAAGATCATTAAGGATCTGTTGGACATTGGCCACATCTAGCATAGTTCAATCTCGTTTACTTCATTTGTAGTCTTGGTGAAGAAGGATGAAACTATGAGAATGTGCATAGACAACAAATCCATAAAAGAATACCATCATGAAAAAATACCTGATTTGCAAGATTGATGAGCTTATCAATGAGATACATGTAATAATTTATTTATTAATGATAGACCTTAGATCGGGATATCATCAGTTAGAGGTTTATGATGAATAAATTCACAAGACAACTTTCAGGTGTCACTTTGGATATTGTGAGTTTTTGGTCATGCCATTTGGTTTGACTAATGGTCTTTCCATTTTTCAACCTTACATGAACCGAATGTTCAATAAGAAAATAAGAATATATTTATTGGTGTTTTTGATGATATATTCATCCATAAAAAAAATACTTGTGAGGAAAATTTGAAGCATTTGGATGAAGTTTTGGGCATTCTAGAGGCTCATGTATTATTTGCCAAGGATTCCAAGTGTAAATTTCGAACGAATAAGATTTTGTATCCACATCACGTGATCAATGCTCAATGAGTTTAAGTTGATCAAGAGAAGATATGAGCTATCTTAGATTGGCCTCCCCAAAGAACTTAATGTAATTGAGAGGATGCTTTGGAATTTGTAGCTACTACAAAATATTTATTAAGAGATTCTCACAATTGGGAGCACCTTAAGTTGATTTGACTAAGAAGGGAGATTTCACATAAACCAATGTAGCATAGTGAAATTTTGGCAAGCTCAAGTAGGTGATGAGTTCATGTCCTATGTTGGTTGTTCCTAATTTTTCACTTTCCTTTATGTTGGAGTGTGATGCATGATTTATCAATAGATTAAGTATATTTTTGCAACAAGTCTATTGAAGCCTCTACCTATTCTAGATTAGAAATGGGAGAGCATCTCAATTGATTTAATCACAAGACTCTAAAAGGTGCATGGTAAGGATTGTATCTTTGTTGTGGTTGATAGACTTACCAAGTATACACATTTCTTCTCTATTGCTTATGAATATAAGTCACCTTAGGTAGTTGAATTTTTCCAAAGAAGTTTGTAGACTTCATGGTTTTCCTTGAATAATAGGAAGTGATAAAGATAGTGGATGCCTTAGTATATTTTGGAAAGAACTCTTCAAATTTATAGGAATCGAGCTTACTCCCAATACAAGTTATCACCCTCAGATTGATTGGTAGATTGAAATTGTGAACAACTATATTGATGGTTACTTGAGACACTATGTAGCAAGACAATATAAGGCATGGATCAAATAGATCTATCTTAGAGAATGTTGTGATAATACCACACTACACATGTCCATTAGTATGAATTTTAAAATATTTGTTTGGATGTGATACATTTTTTATGGATTTGATCATCATTAATATTAAAGTGCTAGGAGCTAAAAACGTGGTTCAATAAAACCAAAAAAAATTGAAGGTACTTACAAAAACCTCTAATAGGATCAAAATCAGCAAAAGATGTATTCAAATAGACACAAATTGGAGAGAACATTTGAAGTTGATGATTTGTATTTTTTAAGGTTGTAACTTTATTGGAAATCATTCCTCAAGAGAAGAGCTGCAAATTTTAACCCATGCTTATATGAACCCTATTGGATGTTAAAAAGAATCAAAGAGGTTGCTTATGAACTGAAGTTTCCAAAAAAAGGTAAAATTCATAATGTATTTCATGTTTCATGCCTCAAAAATTAGTCAACATATCACACTTTCAGCAGATTTTCCTCCACTTGATGACAAAAGAGTTGATTTTAGTACTCAAAGCTATCATGGATGTGCAGGAGAGAAAATTGAGAAACATGAGCATTTTAGAATATTTAGTCCATTAGAGGGATCTTCCAATAGAGGATGCCCCTTGAGACGGATAGTGTATTTTGGAGTATCCAAATTTACAATTTCTTGATGACAAACAATTCTAAGAAGGGATGACTCTTACATCCCATTCTCAAGTGTAAGTCCAAAAACAAACCTTAGCCTATTATATAATTTCCCATAGGATAATGGGGTGGTGCAAGGGAAATTATTTCATAATTCAACTTTAGTTATCCAAAAAGTAATTATGAGTTATATGCAATATGTAAGAGCTGATAGTGAGCTCTAATACCCCAAAATCACCTACAAAACCAAAGATATCCTTCCACAAAATAGTCGAGCAATATGATAGATTGCTTGATATAGATGAAATAATGTACAATGATTAATAATGGATCAATGGTAGTACATATCCTTAAATTACACAATGTACATGAGGCCTTGCTTAAATAGGCAAGGTTGAGAGATAATACAAGACAAGATTGTGACATGTCTTAATCCTATGACATGAGACAAATAGAGATACGATAAGATAAGATCACATGTGTACTAAAGACCTCTAGAAATATTCTTAGACCCTTAATTAAACTTAACATGTGAGTGGGAGTATGAGCGGACATAGTTTTTTGAAAATTCCAGAGGATGAGGGTGATGGGAGCATCGATTTCGAGGAAGATGATGGGTTGCATTGGTGCTTCAAGCCTCTAGGTGTGGGGGGTTGTGTTTTGGGTTTCTTTTTTTCCGTTTTAGTGGTGTTTTTGCTAAGTCTAAGCAGCTGGTTGTTGATTTCATCCTTCTTGTCTCAGATAGATTGGGTTTGGTGGTAATTTCAATTTGCACTTTGTGGTGAGATCCATGTTCATTGCTAGGCCTGTTGGTGGCTTAGGGACTATCTAGTTAAACATCTGGTTGTCCACGGTAGTCTCCATTCCTGCCAAGGTTTCTTCCCTGGATGTTGTTTGTATTGGGCATCTTTCCCTCTTCTCTCTCCTGCTCGCCTTTGGTGTTTGTGGCTCGACCCTGCCTCTTCGCCTTGCGCTTGTAGTGTTTGTCCTGCCTCTTTGTTTGAGGTTGTTGCTTTGCCTCCATGTTGAGGATTTTGGTGTCACAGTGGCTGTTGGATTCTTCTACTCCAACACCCATGCTCTTTTTTACTTCCCTAATGTGGGTTATAGTGATTCATTGGTGTTGGACGCTATCATTCTAGTTGCGCGAAGTTCTACTCCTTGCTAATCTCTTCAAAGATGTGGCTTGCTTGTGAGCGTTTCGTGGCTTTGAGTGGGATTTGGAGTGAGGGCTCCAGGTTGAAAACTATGGAGGAGGGCATTGGTAATCTTGAGGATGGGGATCTACCTTTCTCTCTTTGGCCCTTCATGTCTGGGGAGCTGCATGGTCTTTGTTGTTGTGTTGCTTCTCCGAGTGGGGCATTTGGTGGGAGTTGGAGCTTTGCGGGGAGGTTTTACCCTTTTGTTGGTGGCTGCAGTGTGTCTCATGCTCACTTGGTCTTCTTGGTGTGAGTTATGGAAGCTTCTTCGATGGTGGGTTTGGTGCCCATGGGTTTATATGCTAGTATTGGTAGAGATCTGCTCTTCCCTGCTAATTTTGATGTTGGCTATCCTGTTTGTGCGGTGGTTGCTAATGTTCTTGGGACTCTAGCGTTGCATGTTAGATCTTGGTGGCCTTTGTCTTTGCTTGGGGTTTCTCTCTTTTGCAATAGCTGCTACTGTAGAAGTTGTTAAGCCCCTTGTTTGGCTCTTGAAGAAGGTTTTTTTGGGGGCTTCTTTGGTTTCTTGGAAGGTTTACAGTGATATTGCTCTATTTTTGGAACTACTATAATGTTAGCTACTAGTGCTTCGTTGGCCCAAGTTCATTTCCTAGGTAAGTTCTCTCTTATTGTGTCTTTGCTTGTTGGTTTTAGCATTTGGTGTGATGATGGTATCACTTTGCATTCTATGACATCAACTTTAATGGACATTCTCTTGGGGGTAGGGGCTGCCCCTTCCTTGTTTCACTTGGCTGGGTGTTTTCCTTGCCCTTCTTGAAAACTTTGTTTGTCACGGTGCTTAAGGGAGCTATTCTTGTCCCTTCTGTTGGTTATGTTTCTCCTTTGTAACCCACTTTTTTTTATTCTCCTATTGAGGTGGAGGTTTGTTTTGGGGGTTGCTAGGAGGATCTTTCCTCTTGCTAGCTTTCTTCTTTATAGATCCTTTTGAGGTGGATTGTGCTCCTTTAGGGTCGAAGTTTGGGATTGCTAGTAAGGTGGGTGTTTTGTGGAAAAGGAGGCCCTTTTCCCTTTGGCTTATTTTCAGTTCGGTTTAGAAGTTATGGAGTTGTTTTGGGGTAGCTTCCCTCTGTTTGGTGTGTGAGTTGTTAGCTTGTGTCGGTTTTTACCTAATTCTATAGAGAGGTGTTCTGTGTTGGGTTCCTTTGTTTCAACAACCTCTATTTCTTTTTGCTAATCTTTGTTTTCCAGTTTCATGCTTCGATCAAAAGCATGGCTTGTTTGTTGCTCTTTCAGGCTCACTATTGGTGAGTCTCGTTCCTCCTTTTTAGTGGTCTCATTTTTTGTGAGCCACCTATCTTCTGCCTCTATGGTTGCTTTGTAACGGTTACTGGCCCTTCCATTTTTAACATAATCAAAACTTAACATGTGAACATGTGTGAATAGGACCTACTGGGTAAACTAAGTAGGTAATATACCTCATTCACACCAAACCCCTCCCTCTCTTCCCCTCCCCCTTAAGTGCAAATTAGGGAGAAGTAAACAAATAAAAAATGTAAAGATGATGCAAGGATACATGGATGGGTCCCAACTACTAGGCTATTGGTTATCCCTTCTTTCCTTTGCCTTTGAGTGTTTGTGCTAACAATGCCTAACTCTTGGAAAGTGGATCTAACTAGATAAGCTTAGCTTACTCTCTAGTCAAATGGTCACCAAATGTCTCAAAAGAAGGCATGTTAAATGATTCATCTAAGCCATCCATGGTAGAATAAAGGGTAGAATAAAAGGATGCAAATGGTCCTTTTTTAACTTAGAAAAAATTGAGAATTCATACATTCCTTATCAAATTTATCTTTCCAACAACCAATCAATTAAGATATGAAAATTTTGAACTTAACCAAATAATCTTCAATGTTAGGAAATATATAAAGAAAAAAGAAATTTTAATTCTACCTCTATTTGCAAAACATATAATTCACTAACTTTACTAAGAAAATCTTTGTATTTATCTCATACCTTCTTTACTGTAGTGCACTCCTCAATATGGAACAAAAAGTTGTCAGAAAAATGTAATGTAATCAAGCCAATAGCCTCATTACATTTGTTCCCATGAGAAAATATCTTATACTCCCTATTGAATTCAAGTTGATGTTCATTCAAAATAGACCATAAACCCTTGGAATTGAGCAAATGTTTCATTTCCATCTTCCATGCATGATAATTGTGAGAAGTGAGTGGTCAAATGAACCTGATTCTACCATGAGAGCAACAAGCACCAAGAGAGAAAAATAGTCAAGATATTGCAAAAATCTAATATGAAACCTCTTTGATATTAATCAATACTAAAAATGAAGCCCCCCCCAAAAAAAAACAATATAGAACTTCTCAAGTGTCAAGATGTCCAACTAATCAAGTAGGGTGTGATAAATGTTAAAATTGAATAAAAGATACTTGGGATTGAATCTGGAAAAAATGCATAGAGAGATAAGAAGATCTCCTTAGTACCTTTCTAGTGCTACAAAAATCATGAAAATTGGATAAATGAACAAAAAGTTATGAGTTTAAAGGTCAAAATGGGAGATCTGGCTTCAATCAACAACAAAATATACCAAAAATTAAAACTAATAATAAGACCTACAACATTAGAAATTATATTAAAGTGGAAATAAAACCTACACCATTGGAAATAAAAGTTATGAATTTTTTTTACCCAATTAGAGCATCAAATGAGGCTTCTGCCCCCTGAAAGCTGGCTGCCGATAGAGTGCAACAATTGTAGTCAGATCTAGTGGATAGTTGGTGAAGGTGGCATTTTGGAAGCTACAAGCAACGAATATGGGGTTGGGCCGCATGGGCAATGCTTCGATGATAAATGCTTGTGAAGCAACAAAAATGATCGCTCAGGCAACAATAAATCCTTGACACACTACAACTACAGGTTGGGCTTTAAGTTTTGCTTCCTTGGGTGGAATTATGGGTGCGATCAAGTGCTAAAAAACCACAACTAAAATGTTGTAAGAGTTAAAATTTAAAAAATGAAATAAAATTTCCCTCTCATACCTTTTGTTATACTTTGACGCAAAGCCGGTGTTGGAGTGATGCAACCCCATACACAAATGATGCGTATAGAATATTTGTAACGCACCACCACACAAATCCCACAGGACAACAACCAACTAACCAAAGACAACACAATTTTTTTTTGAAGATAACATCTATGCACTAACTATTAAACTAATTAGCCATACAACATTACATAACGACACCTCACTAGTCCCATGGGGCTACATGGTGGCATTACTCGCAAACGTTCCCAACCAATAGCATCGTTACAAACTAAAAGCCAAGTAAATAAACAATAGAGCATACATTCACAAGATAACATAATGGTAAGCATCCAACCTTCCATAAGCAATTGAGATGATAAAGGTACATACATCATTTATTACATATCAAATTCATAGTTCAATATTACAAATGTGGAGCATATTTCCACAGATACAAAACATCAAGGATACAATGATACATTACAAATACTTCCCTTATATCAACGGGAAGAGTACATCAAGTACAAGAATAATACATCAATGAAGAATAAGGTACAAAACATAGAACAATCTTCAACCAAGTGAAGCTTTGGTAACTCTACATCCGCTTTCGCATCACGAACACAATCTAGGAACCCAATGGGGTGCGTAGCACGTTCCACCCGACCATGTGGACCCGAAGGTCCACCCCCCGTGCTAGGAGATGACAAGAAAGGATCCACATCCAAATAAAGGTCAAGCAGACAAGGCTAACACCATACCAACCTAAAACAACATCAAACGAATGCAAACAACACTCCCAGAAGCAACCAAAGCAAGGGAAGATAAATGGGTGCAGTAGGAGAGTGTCATCGCATGGCCTTACATGGATTATGCAAACAACCTATCACAAGGTGTTGCCTCCATCTATGGTTATCCTGACTGCCTATCTCAAGGCGTTGCTCCATAGGGTGACTCATGCGGAACCACTTACCTTTCGTGAGGACAAGGCACTGATCTTACCAACCAGGTCTTCTCATCCCATCCTTAGCCTTTGAAAGCACTAACGGCATGGGTGAGGCACATAATTAATCTTGTGTAGTGTTCAACTATCGAATCCCACTAGTTCATTAATTAAGTTATCACTTGTTTAGATAACTCTTCCATGGGTTATCCTGACAACCCCTTTGTGTGTCGGCCCCCATGAAGAGCCACTCTCCCTGCTACACCAAAACCAAATACAAGCAAGGGGTGTACCTCATCACACATAAAATCGAGATGTACATACACACATCATGCAAGGCATGAACCATCTCCCAACACACATACCATATTTCTGAACCACAAACAAGGAGGTACCACCCACTAGCATAAACTACATAAGTCAATAGATGCACTAAAACAACAGAGTTCCCAAATGAACAAGTTTTCCCCTAGCCTCTGGAAGTTACTAAAACGTCTACCCATATATCTGAAACATAAGACCAAGAAACGAGCATCAAAACATGGGTTCCCGTGACACAAGGTCAACCAAAGATAAACCAACCCCTAATATTAAACTAAACATCATATAACACTTCTTTTGAACAAATAGAAAATCAAAGGATAATCACATCAACCGTTAAATACACTTTTCAAACAATCTCACAATATCTAGTAACCACAAAGGCATCACTTCCACATTTTATACTACTGAGCCACCAATCATTAAATCAAATCTATTTAAGTAAAACAACCTATCAATTTCTTTAACAACCTACTCAAATTAAAAGACTACATACTACAAATAACAATATCACAAGGTAACTCCACCACCAACTAAACACCATACATAGCCAATCTAATTACATTTTATCTTTGATAAATAAACTGTTTTAATATTGTACCCTCAAATCTCAACCTATTGAAATAATTTCCAAAGAACATTCAAACAATCAATTTTCATTTTATTTTTGCATTACTATAAAGTCTTTTAAAATATTAAAGAACTTATATAAACAATATTTTATAACTACCTAAAAATACACTTTTACACAACAAATTATCCTTTAATTTCCAATACCCATTCAAGGAAACAATTTTCATATAAACATATTATTTAAAATATGATAATAAAGGTAAACTAAAATATAAATTCCATAATATGAGTGTATACAACCACTATACAAGTTCTAGACAATTTAGAATCAATAATAGAATAACTACATATTTCAAAAATGTTTTCCAACCCAATACGAAACAAGATAATCTGAAACCAAATTACTTAATCAAATCATTATTTCACTTATTTGATTTCCAAAATTCACTATCTTCAAATCAATTAATTTCCGGCAGAGACGTTCTTCTTCCTAATACCATACTTATAAGTTCCTTCATACAAATAATTCATAACTTTCTATTATGACAAACAAATTCATTTAATATAAATACTGGTAAATCTAAAGGAAACTCTTATTCCTTCCATTAATTATAGAAACAATACAACTTAATAAAAGTAATGAAGATTATAGATAACAACATCCTTAATTAACTAAAATGATAATCTAATTCTTTTCATATAGTTAAGTCCTTCAATTTATATAAGTAATATCATTCTAACCTTAGAGTTCCAATCAAAAAATTCTTTTATTGTCATTTTATCTTTTCTTTGTTCATAATAAAATATAATATATATTTATACTTACTTATTATACTAAAATAATGAAGTACATTATCCTTATCTTTCCTTGCTTTAATAATATCAAACATGAGATTCAAAACGATCCACAAATGTTCATAAATGTTTATACTCCCATTTAGAACAACATACATAGATATTAATATGATAAAAAAGCCAATAGTAAAACATATTCCCATTACTAACATAATGCGTAGAACTGAAATTCCTACATATCAAACTCCCATTTAACTTAGTATAGCAGTTCAGACCTCTTCAAAAAAAAACAAATACTAGCGTACCTCATACAATGGACAATCAGCGACCAATGAGAAGCGTGGTCAAGCTAGGAGGATGGATTTATAAAGAATGACTCTCTGAAACTTGGGTTTATTTGGCTATAGGGAGGGATAAACTCGACTCCATTTTCCATACATTTGAAACTTAAACCAATAGCTACAGTCAATTGAAAACTCAACTATTGATTGGGAAACCTAAAAGTTTGGATTCAAGGAATAATCCATACAATCATTGCACTAATACAACAAAGCTTCTATGCGCCCAAATTGGGACCAATAGAATAGGAAAGATTGTGTAGGATGGTGAAATCTTACACATGGATTGTATAGATTCAGCCATCCTCATAGAATAAAATAGATCATTTACTCCAAACAAAATGCTAAAACTGAACCAAACATGCATTAGAGAAAATGAAATACACCTATTCTATGATGGATTGGTGCCCTCCATGAAGATGTGAGAGAGCCCTTTCCCAATCCCTTTCTAAGCCAAATGAGATAGACAATGAGTTGCTATGAGCTCAAGTTGCTTATAGTGTAGATGCTTTCAAATGTGGCTGTTGTCCTGTTTGAAGGAGAGAAGCCTTCAACTTATAGTTGAACTTGAAGAGAGGAGAGGCCAAATTGATGAATGTGGGATCATTCATGGGCCAATGACAAGATGACACTTGTCAAGCTGCGAGAGGGTGAGGAATGTGCAAGTCTTGGCCAAAGTGCCAATTTGAATTTGAAAAAAATGCAATAAATGCATGTGGTTGAGGGTTTTGGGGGGAATGATCTTTGTCCAAAAAAGTCAAAGATGAGAGTTATTGAGGGAAAATAGTCTTTTTAATAAATCAATTAAATTGATTTATTGATGCAAGTGGGTGAATCTAGAAGATTCTTGTAGTTAGGATTAAATTAATCATGATTTGATTAATCTAATAGGTGATCAATATGATATGACATTTGATTTTAGAATTTTGTATTTCTTTTAAAATCAAATGAGAGGAAATGAGATTTGATCATTTAATTTAATATTGGTGATTAAATTAATAGACCTTAGGAGATTTATGATTTAATTAAATAAAACTTGATTTAATTAATTAAAAGATGAACATTGACAATAATGTCAAATCTGCATGTCTACAGATTGTGATTGTCTATGCATACATGCAAGCAAAAATATGGAAGCAAAGACAAGGCATACTAAGTTTTGGCATAATACCCTTGCTAGAATGTTGGCTGCCCATGCCAAAACGAAAACATGAAATACATGCATCATGATTAAAACATAATGATAAACTATTCTGAAATGGGAAAAGCATTCGCAAGCCTAGATTGGGAGTAAACGCAGAGCAGGGAAGAGAAGGATATGGGGCGGCACATACTTCACACATTACTAACCCTTAATGCATTATACAAATGGCCGATCATGATGAGTGTGTGGTTGACCTTCAAGTTTGCAGGCTGGGTCTCTTGGGGACACCCCAAGCCTTACAACTAAGATGCCAAATTAATTTGTGGTACCCCTAATACAAAAATAAATATATGCGAAGTATTTCCAACGACGATGCTAATGTGAATCCTAAGAAAGAATGCCGCTACCAATGTTCTTCTCTAAAACATCTGCATACTACACCATACGCTACACACTAGGGGGACAACCACGGCTGGGCTTATACGTCACACACTAAGCAGCGTTGACTGCTTAGATGGATGTGCCTAATTCAATCCTATCCGTTTCTATAACTCAACCCTACCATGTGTATCTGATAGCTGGTACAGCCGTATCTGCAAAAGCAGTTGTGCAGGGACGTTATTTCATTTATTTCCGTAGCTATTTTTCTTTGTGGCACGCGTTACATGTTTGTGCTTTATTTTTATAGTTTTACTCTTGTTATTTGTTTTATTGTTATTTACTAACTTTTTATTTTTATTTTTTTAAGTACGATTTTGTTCTTAATATTAGTAATTGAGAATTTTCAAATTTGAGAGGGAAAATATCAATTCAAGAAAATAAAAAACTTAATTATTAAAAAGATGAAAAATATGGTTACATTTATCCTAAAAATAAAATAAAATGTATGTTATATTTATATGCTATTAATTTGTTTTTCAATATTTTATATATTGTAAATTTAAATTTTAAAATATTATTATTGTATTTATTATATAAAATACGGATTATTAATTATTATTATTGTATTTTTTATTTAATAATTGAAGTTTTATTCAATGTTAAATTTTTGTGATAATAATTATTTTTCTTTAAATAATTATTTTTTAAATAATATTTTTGATTTTATTTTGTATATAGAAAATAAAGAAAAATTAATATAAAAAGTACAAATATCTTAATCATTTTATGGAGAATATTTTTTTAATTCAACATATTTGAATATTTATTTACATATAAAATTATTTTTACTTGTAAATGAGTAAATTGATTTTTAATTATACCACATGAAGCATAGATAATATCTTTATTCTATTATACATATACCTACATAATATATTCTACATTATAAAGTAGAATTATACTAGATTATGGATTTTAAAAACTATTTTTATTTATTTAAAAAGTGATATAAGAAAATAATAGAAATGAAAGATATATAATGTAGGTATATGTATAATGTTTTAGATTATAAAGATATATGTATAATAGAATAAAGATAATATCTATGCTTCATGTAAAATAAATATAACAAATATTTAAAATTATACATATACCTCTATAACCTATTTCTAGATAAATAGGATATATACAATGAATGTTAGACAATGAAAAATATCAAATCTCTTTTACATAATTTTTTCTAAAAATAAATATTTTAATTTTAACATTTACCTAAGAATTAATTAGATGCATCAGAAAATCCATGCATCATCCATGGATAATACATATAGTAATTATTATCTAAGAACTAATTTTAGATAAAATATATAATATGGATCTAATGATACATTTTCAAGATTAATCTTTTGATGAGCTTGTTCACCTATATCTGTGTAATCATCAAACCTCTTTTACATATTCTTTTCTAAAAGGTTAAAATAATTAATGTACATTATTAGACTTTGCATAATAGATTATAGAGGTATTTATAATTTAAAAATACCTTTACTTAGGTTAGAATTAAAAACAATGTAGAATATATTATGTAGGTACATGTATAATAGAATAAAGTTACTATCTATGCTTCATGTGGTATAATTAAAAATCAATTTACTCATTTACAAGTAAAAATAATTTTATATGTAAATAAATATTCAAATATATTGAATTAAAAAAATATTCTCCATAAAATGATTAAGATATTTGTACTTTTTATATTAATTTTTCTTTATTTTCTATATACAAAATAAAATAAAAAATATTATTTAAAAAATAATTATTTACAGAAAAACAATTATTATCACAAAAATTTAACATTGAATAAAACTTCAATTATTAAATAAAAAATACAATAAAATAAATACAATAATAATAATTAATAATCCATATTTTATATAATAAATACAATAATAATATTTTAAAATTTAAATTTACAATATATAAAATATTGAAAAACAAATTAATAGCATATAAATATAACATACATTTTATTTTATTTTTAGGATAAATTAACCATATTTTTTATCTTTTTAATAATTAAGTTTTTTATTTTCTTGAATTGATATTTTCCCTCTCAAATTTGAAAATTCTCAATTACTAATATTAAGAATAAAATCGTACTTAAAAAAAAAATAAAAAAAAATTAGTAAATAACAATAAAACAAATAACAAGAATAAAACTATAAAAATAAAGCACAAACATGTAACGCGTGTCACAAAGAAAAATAGCTACGGAGATAAATGAAGTAACATCCCTGCACACTGGAAGCTGCTTTTGCAGATACGGCTGTACCAGCCATCAGATGCACATGGTAGGGTTGAGTTATAGAAACAGGTAGAGTTGAATTAGGCACATCCACCTAAACAGTCAGCGCTGCTTAGTGTGTGACGTTTAAGCCCAACCACCAAATGATACCAATTTTCTAAGACTTAAATAGTAGATTTCAAAAGAATGGAAGCTATGCCTTTTAAATCGGTTATCCACACAACATAAAAATCTACAGAGCATGGTTTAGAAACACAGCCACACTGGAAGTGCAGTTAATCTGAAACTTTAAAGGAGACAAAAGCACCAAATGCATAGCCCAAGTGCAGGTCACATGGAAACCAAAACTCGCAATAGAGAAAAGCGCCTATTCTGAGCACCAAGTCAAGGTAATCCAAAAGAGCAAACCAAGGTAGAAGAAAACAACTGGAGAGGCTAAGAGGCGTGACTAAGCAAGGCCGAAAGGAAGATTTAAATTGCTCAGACCCTTATCATCAAAGAACACAAATCGAATGGTAACCAAATTTCGCAACAACTACAAACATATGCTATGCACTAGGTGTGACGCTTATGGTATCCAGTTGCAGATTCTTCCAATACTATTTTATTACAAAGATGAGCATACAAACCATGAATTTCACAAATCAAGGCAAACAAAAGAATACGCCTATCGACGGTCATAAGCAAATAGACAATTCAAATGCCAAAGGATGCCAACGATGAAAGCAAAAACAACGAATTGCAAAATACACAACGAACTTCCGAAAACCAAATTCATACAAAAGAAATTCAATGACCGACCTGGAGTCCTACGCCTGAAATCGGAGAAGGAATGCTGAATCGAGTGTTTTCAGCCAAGCTTCGTCCCTCCACGAATTTCCCCAAAATCCACTTCTACATAATCAATTTTAGAGAAAAGAATTTTACAGAGAAAATCTATTTTCCTATCTTCCCCTCGCCCTCCCCCTTAAATCCACTTCTACAGAATCAATTTTTAGAGAAAAGAATTTTACAGAGCAAATATATTTTCCTATCTTCCTCCTCCCTCCCCCTTTTTTTTTTTGAATGACTGGAAAAATGATTTTGTAGAGAGACCTTTCGTGCAGGCCCAATCACCATTAAAACAAATCCCTTGTTTACCAAAACAAAATCCGATATAAAATCTTGAGAACACCCGAAATTAGAAAGTTGCCCTCCCATTTTCTACGCATGAAATTAACTTCTATATTTCATTTCTTTTTCAATTTTCAAATTAGAAAATAACATTGAATTTCCTTTTTGATTAAATCTCGAATAATAAATAAATAGACAATATTATTAAACACTAAATTAAAAATTAACAATATGACGATTAAAATATTATTCCATCTTCAATTAAAAATACAATTTTCATTTAAATCAACAAAACATTTAAAATTTATAAACTAATTTAATATCTGATTAAATACTTGGCATTTCACAAATCACTTTAACAACTAAATTTAATGCTTTAATTAAATTAATTACCACAATAATAAAAATCATTAAATTAATTAACTAATTAAACAATAAAAATAACTGCATCAGAACCAAGCAGTTAACCTATTAAAACTAACATTTGAAACGAACGACATAAAACAAACGATACCATAACAGAATGGGAAATTGACGGACAACATCGTCAAACATCGATGAGGTGATGGACACATCACCAATCAACACTAACACAAGTGGCCCAAAGAACAATGCGGAGGGGCACTACAATATTCTCTACAAAATATGTCATTACTGAGTGTACACCTACATATGCCTACAGATCCGTATGGACGATACAAATCCGTACACTGGTATAAGCAAAATATATAGATTCCTTTAAACCTTAACAAAAAATGGCCAATTGTTTTTTTGCCAAATATTAAGTGAATAGGGGTTTTGGGGCCTTTTGGACTCAATTGTGAGGTCCTTTTTACCCCAAAATACACCCAAAAAAGTTCCATGCCTACATCACCTCAAATCTCAAGAGTTTGTAGATCTGCTCTAATACCAAGTAAGAGTTGACAATAAGCTCTAATACCCAAGGATCACCTACAAAACCAAGTATATTCTTCCACAAGATGGTAGAGCAATAGGATAGATTATTTGTTATCGATGTAATAATTTATAATGATCAATAATTGATCAATGATAATACATACCCCTACATTACATAATGTACAGGGAGCCTTTCTTATATATGCAAGGTTGAGAGATATGACAAGAAACGATTGCGACAAGTGTTTTAATCTTATGACATGAGACAACTAGAGATAAGATGTGTGTTGTACCCAAACCACATATTTTGCTTCATTAAGGCATTTTGCTTAGAATGGTCTAAACCTTGTTAAAATGATGTCAAAACATAGTTTTTGGGAAAATCAAGTATGGAATTTGAGTCAGTGTGATGCCACGAAGATACTAGAAAAATTTGAAAAAAATGAAAATTAGGGTTTCTGGACCCCTGTTTTTAGGTCAAAAACCCTAAAAATTGAAACTTGTTAGAATTGGCTAAAATTTGTTTTGATTGGCTTATTTTGCTTCATGATCACAATGGTGAAGTCAATTTTAGTCAAAACTCGGTTTAAGCCTGGTGGGTAGTTTTCATTTTTTCAAGTGAAAAGTTAGGTTTTATAAGCTCTTCAATGGTAGATGGCTAGGTACCAGGTGTTGAAAGCTAAACTTGAAATGCTTCGGTGATGTTTCTATGATGATTTTTGTCCGAAAAGATGTTTTATCTCGGAGGGGATTTTCAACGAAGTGAAAATGCTGAAAAAATGGCTGGACTCTGGAGCAAAAGTGCACCTATGAGCCAAGGGCACCCTTGGTTCTGGAGGCCTAGATCAACTTTTTACGCTATGTCTCTTCCAAAGGAACTTCTTTGGAATGTTGTTAGCTTCACGATGGGCTAGCCAGCCAGTCCAATGGATTAGTATATCATTTGAAATTGGAGATTGAACGCAAAATGAGGGAAATTAAAAATGACAGTCTAGAGCGAAAGCGTGCCTCTTAGCCAGGGGCGCCCATCTTTTTGAGCCTTCAGATGAGGTTTTTTGATCAAGTGACACCTAGGAGGTTTGTTTCAATTTTGATCTAGCTTCGCAATGCATCTGTCAGAGGGTGAATCCGAGTTGCTGAGGTGTCGTGATCAGGAGTCAAACTTGGGGTTTCAGTCATGGTCAAAAATATCTAGAAATGTCAAAAGCATCCCTGGAGGCCAGGGGCACCCAAGGTTTTGATGCCTTGAATTTAGTCTATTTGATGGTTTCAAATGCTCATCCTGTCCGTGTTGGTTTCAACTTTCCGTTGCTTATCTCAGCCGGGTCAAATGACTTCTCAGCAACCTACAGTCGGAGGTTGAGTGGATTTTAACCAATTTGGAAAATGGCTAAGTCTAGGAGGAAAAGCACCCTTGAAGGCCAGGGGCGCCCATGTTTTTAGGCTGTCAAACGATGTTTTTACTAGAAGTGTTCTCCAAGAGCTCTTGTTCAGAATCCAGCTAACTCCGCAATGAGCCTGTTAGCTAGTCTTGAGGTTTTGCCGAACACCGAATAACACAAAGTGAAGCGAGGTCAGAATCATTGTGAAAATGATGGAAAATGCATTGAAAATTGTCTGAGGTCAAAAGCGCCCCTGTAGGCCAAGGGCGCCCTTCATTTTGAGGCCTCAGATGGATGAATTAGGGTTTGTCACCTCAAGGAGTCTTTTTGTCAGATTTGATCATGCTCTTCAACGAAACTGTCAGCCAATCAATCCGACATGTCAGTCAATCGAAATCAGTGGTCAAATGTGAGCTTCAGTGAGGTTTTCAAATCCAAATTTTCAAAAAAATGGTTGTATGGAAAGAGGCACCTAAAGTCAAAGGTTGTCTTTTTTGAACTCAAGAGAAGTGCGCATGAGGGGTGGTAACAGTTAACTGAAAAATAGATCTTTAGTTCAACTCTTTTCAAGTCAACCTCTTCTAGAGCCTATTTTTAGTTTGTAACTGGCTGAGATCAACTTGCATGCATCCGTTAATTGAACTTTTCAAGGTGGCGCCCTAATTAGGGTTTATTCTTCATTCAGTTAACTGATTTTAAAGCCAATTATAGGCCATGTGTGGGTTTTGAAGGCTCGGATAGAGATCAAGCGCCATTTCCAAGACATTGCATGCATTTATCACACCTTTCAAGATAATTTCTTATATATTTTGTATATGGCGTCCATTATTTCTCAGTATGAGCTAATTAAAAACGTCTTTTCTTGAGCATAAAAATGATCTGAAGGTGCTACAGGTGTCAAAATTTAGCGTCCTTCGTAGCTATAGATTCAAAATGTTCGGGAGAAGAATATTTCAGACTTTGTTTTCCATTTGCATGCAGGTTTCATCAAATCTATTTCAGGCATAGGCAAATTTCTATAGAAGAAGATTTAAAACAAAACACAAAACTTCTATCTTCTGTCTTATTTCCTCTATTCTCGTCTTAGGTATTCTTCGCATGTCAAAGAGAATGGAAAAATCTTCAGAAACGCATCTGGGTTCGAGTATTTCAGCATCAACAATAATACCCATGTCCTAGATTATCTTGTGAAAATTGCCCCGCTGCCTCTATTCTAGAGCATTGTGCTTTTTTCTAGAATTTTCTCTGCATGTGGGTCTAAAACACATTTTTTCACAAATTTGTCGATTTGGGTTATCTTAGAATCGAATTCTACACAAAACCCATGTTCCATATTTTCGTAGGAAAAATTGCCTCCAGTGCCCCTAATTGCTAGTTCAAATCTCAATTGAAAACCTTTTGCATGCAGGCCTAAATCACGTCTTTTCACAATTATGTCAATCTGGGTTGTCTTAGAGTTTAATTCTGCACAAAACCCATATCTCAAAATTTTCCCAAAAGAATTCACTTCCACTTGCTATTTTTAGCCTATCCTCGAGCTTTTTCAGCCTTTTCTAAAGTTGTCTGCACATACCCAACTTTACAGTCAATAATCTAGTTTTTCAGAATGCAGTATAATCCCATAGATTACAAGGCCAAACAAGTCTTTGTTCATGATTTTCTGAAAACTATCAATACTGACTTGGGTCATGTTTATCCCGTCATCAATCTGAGTACATTGGAGGGTGCCAAAACCACTACAATTAGAAACCTTGAGCGTTCGGGGTTGCTTGCAGCAACATCCATTCCCATCTCGGTCTTCGATCTAGAGTTTGTAATCGCTTGCATCAAGCATTATGACTCGTTTACTAGACAAATCAGGTCAGCCAATGGAAGGGTTGTTTGTAGCCTCAAACCGAGGGACATTGAGAAATGCTTTTCTATCCCTCCGCGTTAAGATCACTTTACAGTATCCATTCCAGATTGTGACAGGATATGGGAAGAGGACAAGGAAAAATTGTAGAAGAAAGTAGCTCAGGGGTGGTTGAAAACTCAGAAAACCAGCATGCCAAAGAAAATTGGGCGTGGTGAGTTCAAGGACGAGATTGTCATTTTAATAACTTTACTCAACCGGGTATCAGGTCAGGAAGATGCTAGCGTTTTCCAACCATGGATGTTCTACCTCATCTCTTGAGTTGTTGACAAGAAAAAAACCTTTGACTGGGCAATGTTTATCAGTGAATGTCTTCACCGACAGATTACAGAGTTCTTGAGAAAGCATGAATTTCATATGGTGACTTTTCTAGTTTACTTGGTTGCATTTCAAGGAAACTTTAGACTATTGAAGACTCATGGAGTTCTTGGCGTTCATCGAGTGCACGAATACTACTCTCAGTTAGAGTTTTCGAAAGTTGAACAAGACTTTAAGGTCGTGAATGATCACTTTCTTATGAGGACAGTCAGAGATTTAGACAACGAGATGCATGTTACAATTTCCTCAAAGGCCAAGTCAACAATGGAGAGTTGGGCGGATTGGATCATCCAATTCCCTACTTTCACATATATCCTTGTGTATGGATATATAGGAGAGCCTCTGATGTTACCGAGGTACCCGTCGGACAAAGTTCTTTTCATGGAGTTTATGAGACAAGCACACGAGGTTCACACTTTCCTTCACAATCGACATAAGCTAGCTTTCACCTTTCCTTTTAGATTGGGTATTTACAAGTGTAAGACAGTTGTTGATTGCAAGCTAATGGTGAGCGAGTTAGAGAAACTTCGGCTCGAGTGTTTTCCTCAGAGACGTACCTATGATCCATTGGGTCATTATTTAACAAGGTTGGAGTGAAGCAATTCACATTCGACAACGCTTGAGGACTTTTGGGTCAATTGCGAGGATGATTTTGAGGTGCGTCGACGTCATTATTGTAGGCTTACTTTCCCACAAATTGTTGATTTCCTGTCAGAAGATGTGAAGGGTTTGTCTGATGATGATGGAGAAGTGCTCCTCAATTCGTTCATTAAAGACCAAGTCGCTCGCCAACCACTTCGCCAACCTGATTGGTATGTTCCAGTGAATACTTCAATAAAGGATTTGTCCAGATCAGTTATTAAAAAGAGCATGTACTTCCTTGAGAGAAAGTAGAAGCAAAGGGTGATTCTAGCTACAGAGCCGTCAGTAGTGATTTCTTCCTTGCCTTCTACTTCTAGGGCGAAGCCTCGAGTCAAAGTCATCTTGAAGTTGCTTGAAGGAGTCAAGATTGGGGTGAATTCAAAGGGGAAGAGCATCACTAAACAAAAATAGGTTGAGAGAGAGACAATAGTTTTGGCAGAGCTAGTAGTTCTAGCAGAACCAGTAGTACAGACTGAGGTTGATTCATCATCTCCAAGTCCACCTTTTGTTCCTTCATCATCTCCTATTGACATTTATTCGGAGCCTGAATCTCCAGTACATGAGACATTCATGCCAGTTGATCCGCCAGTGGTTGACACAACAGAAGCAACTCCTCCTCAGGAGAATGGTGTGAATCTTTCGTCTTGGCTCGAGAGGTTGTTGGATAGAGAAAGGCGTATGCCTTCATATGATCTTGACTTGTCCGAGTTTGGTGATCCTTATCAGGATAGGTTGAATAAGAGGGGTAAGAAGTGGGTCAACATTGAGAATAATCCTGAAGCAGAGCTCATTATAGAAGTTGCTACACCTCCAAAAGGCATGAACTTAGATGAGGTTGATGTTGGTGACTTTACCTTTGTCAAGGCAAATCTAGGAAAGACTACTCGACACACCGATGTGAGCCTGTTCAAGGTTGTTGCGAGTAATTTGGAGGAGCGTGTCATGAAGGATGGTGAAGATAAGGCAGCCATCAAGGTTGAAGTGAGGCAAACTTCGATAGTACATCTCGAGTTTGCTTCATGGAAACATAGGGTAGGCACCTTTACTCTCGCAGCTTCGAGAGACAGTTGCAGATCAACAGAGGATTCACTACTTGATTAATCGAGGAAAGCTTTTAGATAGCTGGAATGAGGACTTCATCATTGCTGGTCGACACCTCCTTACAGAGCTGTATTAGTTGAGGGTTGGCACACATAATCTTCGGAAGAGGATTCAAGAGCTTGAGATATTCATAGCAGAGCGTAAGCCAAAGGATCTGATTCTCATATCACAACTTGTAGTTGCCTATGATGCCATTGAAACAACAAAAGATAGAAAGAAGGTTTTCACTTGGAGAGAGTTGTATCTTTGCAGAGTGGAAACATATGATAGAGTTTCTACTAAGATGGGCATAATTCAGGAGAAGGTTGCTTCAGCTCTTTGATTTATCAGGGAGTTCATCACCCAGATCCCCATGTCACTACCGGCGTGAGGATGGTACATACGCTGAGTTGGAGGCAGTTTAGGTTGAGTTCGAAGAGCTGATTCGTGATAATCTAGGTGGAGATCCTGAGGTGTACAAGTTGGAGGAGTTCTCAATGTTGACTATCAGTTTCACGAAGGTGACTATAGATGTCAAAGATAGTCAGAGGGTGATCTAGGATGCAGAGAAAGAGTTAGACAAGCAGTTGATCATCGTGGACAGCGTCAGAGTGTCAGATGATACAATCGATAAATTCTTGGAGGAGATAATAAATAGAGAGGGCTTTGACGTAGACGCCCAGTTAGATCCTACAGTTGTTTACAAGGATGAGTCAGAAGCAACAGTTAACTCAAGGTCATTTCTTGAGTTTTCCTTGTTAATATCAGGCATGCCTATCTCATTCTTGGAGATATCTTCATAGGAGGATGGACTCTTAGTTAGTGTTAGTTGACTGATGTTAGTTATCAGTTAGCTTTTCTTTCAATAAGGACATGCATGTTGCACATTGTCCAGTTAGTCTTGTTTCTATTGGTTAACTGATGGTAGCTTTCTAGTTAACTATATAGTTTCTTTTATTTAGACTTAGAGAATAAAATCTTGCATGCTTGCAAGACTGTAGTTGACTCAAGGTGATTTTAGGGTTGCCTACGCCTTTGATGTCTATAAATAAGAGATTTCAGCTCATTTGTAAATGACTTTTGCACAAGAGAGTAATATATGTTGTACCGCCTTGCCTGTAATATTGCCTATTTTGTATCTGTTCACAAGTATTTATTATGATGATGAATTGTTATGCCACTCGAGTTTCATGCAGTTATTATGGTGAATGCTTATCTTAGTTAAATATAGTGGCTAGTTTGATCGTGGATTGTACACGTGTCTCACCTATGCAATTTACTGTCCTAGTTGGCTATCCTTTATGTTCCATTATTAATAAGCCTATTCAGATTGAGCAAATTGTTGTGCCACCTTGCCTTCATGTTGAGTGTTTATATCTAAAGCTTATCGTGTGATGTGTGTATTAATAAACCTATTTAGCCAAGAAAATTGTTGTGCCACCTTGCCTTCATGTTGTGAATCTGTACCCGGTTTATTGTATAAAAATATTTCTGCTCTGTTTCCTCATGCTCTATTTTCTTGAGGAGATTGGATAGTTTAAAGCTTTTAGTTTTTAGTTGTAGTTAAAGACCTGCGAAACTAGAGAAATCCTTAGCTACAACGTCCTTGGTTTTCTTAACTTTGTGCCTCTTCTAGCTGAGTCAAAAAGATAGGATTTAGTTATTTTAATTTTAGAACGCATATCAACAAACAAGGGATCTTCCCCTCCTAATTTGAAGAGCACTCATTACAGAGTGTGCATAGTTGTCCGTACCAACTCACACTCCAGAGGTACTAATTGTTACGCCAACAATGTGTACTAAAGACTTCTAGAAAGATTCCCTAACCCATAAGTAAATTTGTGAACATGTGTGAATAACTATTTCACAAGGTTTAAGTTTGATTTCATGTTCGACAACAATAAAATTCTGATGAAGTTCGACTCAGAAAAAAAATGAAAAAAAATGTGATTAAACTCATATTATATTAATTTGATTTATGTAAATATAAAAAATATAATAAATTAAATTTTATTTAAAAATATATAATTGATAAATACTAAAATAATATTATATTAAATTAAAATAAATTTAAAAATATTAACAAGTTAATAGGTTTAAAAATTTAATTTAAATATTTTAAATTGTTAGGAATTGAGCTTACTCCCAATACAAGTTATCACCCTTAAATTTAAACTAATTTTTTTAAACTATTAAATTTTAGTTTATTAAAAATTTAAATGTTAATATTAAAAAATAAAAAACAATAAAATAAAATAATATGAAATTTAAATTTATTTAATTTTTATTTAATTTAATTATTAAAATTTGAAATATATATTTAAATTTTTATAAAAGACAAAAACCTTATAAATAAAAAACTAAATAGAATACCCCTTAAAATGAAATGTTTCTATGTGGAATTTCTAGTTGGAGTTGAGTAGTTTCTTCTACAGGTCGACACTCAATGGGAGCACTAAAAAGAAACTTCTAAATGTGAAATGAAAATGTGGTCTAAATGGTTGAATTTGATGTCATCACGCCTTACTCCGCTCTTGCTAACCAATTCACACTATGAAAATCCGTCAATAGTCAACTGAAAAAATAAATAATGCCCTAGTAGGAAAATTTCATGCTCAATCGCGACCTCTTCCAGACTCAATTGCAAACTAATATTGTGTTTCAAGCAATATGACTTTTTTAGTTCATTTTTTAGGATGGTAGGGGATGACTATATAACAAATAAGCAACTTTTTAAATACATAGATTTTTTTTAAAATATTCATATGATAACATTGATTAAGAATTCATCATATATATTATATATTCTTTATACATAACATTTGTGTTGAATTGAAAGTTCACATGAGAATCAAACAAATTAGAAAATGTCAAAACTTAATTTCTTTCATAATTTATTGTCAATATGCATGTGATATTAAAAAATAATATACAAGATACATAAAATTCCAAAAGGATGCAAGTTTCACTTTCAACTAGATAATATGAAAATACAAAAAACAGTATATTGTTGACCCTAATCTACATCTCCCTATTAAGAAATAATGCATGCTACACATAATCTTAATCTATTTCCTACATAACCCCATGAGAGAAAAACATGTATGCAAGTAACCATAATGCATAGATCAAATAGACAAACCACAAGATAACACATGATATATTTTGGGAAAACCCTCAAGAGTGAAAAACCCAACCTCCAAAAGCATCCATACTCCATCTATTAATCAACAAATAAACAATGCATGCACTTAGAAAAGTATCCATGAATACTTTTAAAGCATCAAGCCTCTCCAATGCATCCTCCATGTGTCCAAGCATGAATCCACACATCCCATGCCATGCTTCACATATGCACTCCTCAGAAAGACTCAATAATGACAACCCACTCATCCAACCAACCTTAACCTTTATAGTCTAAACATGTGCTTGCTTTTATAGACTCAAACTCACACAAATACAACCAAATAGTAAAATAAAACCATGTGAATACAAAACCACTAACCCCTCATTTAATATTGGATACTAAAGTTTCTCTTTATTAAATATTTTCTCCAATATTAAATTATTATCTCATGTCTCTCACACATTAAATAATAATAACTCAATGTTACAATACAACATAAAGTGGCCCCCAAATAATTACCTAGTGTGATTAACCACACCACCTAGGTGCATCACAACTAAAATTTTATTTAATTTCAACATTACAATATAAAATTTTATGCAATGGTGTACAACACCATATCCCAACACATTCCAAAGCTCAGTGATGGATTTCAAGGTTTTTAAAAAGGCAGTTTCATTTTTTTAAGTCCCGAAGGGTTGAGCTGGGTGGTCCCCCAACTGACTGGGGGGCTAAGCCCCTGTTGGTTGACTGGTGAGATGACAACTGCTGGTGGGACTGTCATCCCGTACCGACGCTGTCACACTTGTTGCGTCGACAGAGCTAGTGTGGTACGGGGTTTGTGGATCCTACCCCATGGCTTTTTAATATTTTTTTCAATTAATTTTCAATTAAACCTTTAAATTTTTGTAGGATTTATTTTAATTTAATTTTTAATTTTTTAATTTTTTCTATAGACAGGGAAATTGGATGGCCGTACGACCATATGGCTAATTTTTTTTTGCATTTTTTTCATGTGGCAAAAATAGAGAAAATTTAATATCAATTTTTGTTTCTCAATCATCCTGGATCCAATGGTGAGGTCCATTTTGTCTCAAGAGGTCATCCATGAAATTTCCTCTACAAAACCCTTATATAAAAGTTCCATCTAAGAAACCCTTTTGACCCAAATTTTGCATGCTTCAGATCTGCAATAAACCCAACATATCTTGACATCCCAAAAACTCAAATCTGCATAATAACACCTGCAACATGTGTTTATTACCTTGCAATGCCTCAGATCTTTCCTACATAGCCATGGATTCAACTTTACACCAAATCTACTCAAACAAGGGTTATAACAAAACCTTGGAAGCTCACACCTCCCACAACCATTAAAGCTATGATACCACTTTTTAGGAAATAATGCATGATACCCACAATCTTAATCAATTTCCTACATAACCCCATGAGAGAAAAACATGCATGCAAGTAACCATAATGCATAGATCATATAGACAAACCACAAGATAACACAAGATATACCTTGGGAAAACCCTCAAGAGGGGAAAACCCAACCTCCAAAAACATCCATACTCCATCTATTAATAAAAAAAAAAAAATACATGCACTTGCAAGTGTTTCCATGAATACTTCTTGAAACATAAGAAAAATGGGTGCAAATCAATAATGATGACAAAAGAGGGGGATATAATACACCTATCTTCCTTAGTTCATCAGGAAAAAGAGACCCCCTAGGACAAGGTTGACTTTCAACCCTTAGGTGAGCCAACCTTGGTGGAAATCTTGTTATTTTTTTCTGACCTAGGATGGGGTAAGTCTGCTGAAGCAACACTTTTGGGAGAAAGACTAAAAATAGTAAATAAATTCAAAAATACAAAGTAACACTTGAAATAACTAGATTAAACTTTAATCTAATGGAACCTACAAATTTTTGGCATATATGAGAAAGTTAAGTATTTTTGAACCTGTTACCAAAATGTTGTTGCTGAGTTTCCTTTGGGACTCATTTTCCCAAGGGCGAATGGGTCTTGTTACAGGGGTTGAAAATTTTCTTTCACAGTCCTCTCGTCCTATGTCTTCCTTCCCAATTCCTCTAGGTTTCATAGTTGAAAATTCGGAAATAAATTTTGAAAGTGAGTTTCTGAGGCTTGACAACTTTGACAACTTTTGAAATTTTTCTTTTTGATAGATCTTCAATCCTTCTTCAATCTAAGATCTACAAAACACACAAGAGGGAAAAAAAAAAAAAATTTGGTGAATGGGGGAGTGGGGGTTTGCCTTGGTCAAACCCTGTTTTGGTAATCAAACCTTGAAATGAAACAATGAAACATGAAAAGAATGATGAATGAACAATTTCTATGTTACAACTCACCAAACCCTTGATTTGAAACCCTTGAAGGACTGAAACTTAGTACATCTCTCCGAAGTCTTGATCTTGCATGAAATGGTTTGATTGATGATGTGATCTTGATGCTTGAATTTTGATTTGAATTTTGAAACCTACATCACAATGTTAGCTCCAAAAACATGCATAATGCTTGATAACATTGACATGATGCTTGAGATCTTGAATGCTGCAACAAATGCTTGAGCAATATTCTCTTGAACACCTTTGACAATAATCTTTGCTTTATGAATGCTTGCATATGAGATCTAGATATCTTAGGATTTGAATTTGATAAAAAGACCTTGTATTTATAGGAGATTTTCTTATTTCTCGAAAATTAAACATTACTAGCCGACAATTAAAACTTGAATTTAAGACCTCAAGATGTTGCCAAAAACATGTTTAAAATTTGAATTTGTGATCTTAAAAGGGACCCATTCGTTGGGAAAATGAGTCCTAACCTAAATTATTAGGACCTATTCATTTCAGGGTGATAAAAATGATAATTGCATTAATTAAATCATGATTCCTTTTTTAGAAATTGTAATTAATTAAGCTTGTAGATGCATAATAGGGCCAATTAGAGGTTTAATTAAGTCTAATTAATCAAGGGACCCAAACATAGTGTGAAAATTTAGATGAGTACATTTTTTGACACTACATTCAGCCCCCACTTTAGTGAGAGGATAAACCCTATGCTCAAACTCACACTAAAGTAGTCAAACAAGCATCAAGAGAGGTCTAATTGTACAACTGTTGGAAAGATAAGACAACAAAGGTCAAGGAGGATGATCAAGCCCCCAAGATCTAAGATCTCACAAAAAACCAACAAAGGCACAAAGAGACACATGCCTATGTTAAATATGCAGCAACAAGACAAGATACACAAGCATACAATGCCAAATTAAAGAAGAGAAATAGGGGTGGCTCAAGTCTCGCTTGTTTGTCCAACTAGTATGGATCGAGCCTTAGTTGTTTGTCCAAAAAATGTTTACAAGTGGAAACCTGATGTCCACTATGCAAACAAAATGCACTCACATGGGCTAGTGAAAATCCGTTGTCCACTAGGTGAGCCCCAAAAAGTGGCTAATGGGAAGTTGTGCCAAGTCTATAGGCTCCCATTGTACTAACTATACCAAAGTTATACCTCCTAATAACTTTGATAAGGTGCCACAAAAATGGTCACAAGGCTAGCAAGTTGCATTATGCTAGGCACTCATAAAAAAGGCCCCACTGGCAAGTAAGTTGTGTTATGCTTGGTGGCCTTGGAAAACATAAAGGCTCCACTGCCAAGCAAGTTGTGTTATGCTTGGTGGCCTTGATACATGCAATAGGATATTCAAAGGGGTTTTTCTTAGTTCATGAAAGGTATCACCTTAGGAATCATTGTGCCTAATGTCTCCAAGAAAGGACTAGTTGAGGATAAAAGATTCACAACTTAGGGAATACAATTCGTAGCATAACCACTAAGAGGAATGCCATATGCTCAGAAATGTCACAATCTTGAAGGACATCAAATCCAATGACACCACCAAGAAGACACATCATGTGAAATAAGAAGACCACACTTTGAAGAAAGAATGAGTAGGGACATGTATGCCCCCACTTTAAAGAAATTGCTAAACACCATGATGTGAGCAATTACTTTAAATTAGAACACAATAAATGCTAATACATGAGAGTTTTATTCAAAAAGTCCTATATAAAACATATATTTCCGAGTAGAGCTACGTCATGGAAAGGAGAGTTTCCCCCATATGTGATCCGAAGATAACACGTAAGGGATCTATGGATTTGGGATCAGTGTTTGTCGTTGCTACAGTGATATTATCAAGCTTGGAATCGTCATTTTCCAAATGATTCATGGAACAACGAGCACAAAGGAAGAATGACACATAGAGAGAGAGAACAAAGAAAATCTTTTGGGTCAACATGGAAGAGACCTGAATGTCTCGACGCCCTGCATCATCCCCAAAAGGAAAAGACAAGACAAAAGATTATGACATATAGAAGAATATAGATACAAATAGAAGAATGTCACGATAGATTCACTTCCTTTGTATCTTTGCAATAATGGAGTGACAAGGGTCATCCAAAGTAGGCTCACAAACATATAAAGACATGCCAAACAACATAGTAGAGGGGATCACATTACACACATGCAATCACAAAGAACACAAAGAGAAGACTAGTATGGCACATGCGAGTCAACCTATAGCAGGTCATCCACATCCCAATCTTGTTCATCATATATGAAAGGTGGGTAACTAGCCAAAGGGACAATGATAAGTGTCATAATAGAAGCATCACCAGGTTCAACATGTGGTGAGTCACCCTTGTTAGAAGGACCATCACAGTTGTTATCATCTAAGCTCATAGAAGAGGAAAACAATAAATTCAGCTCATTATGCACTTCCTCATCAATTTTAGCAATCTCATCATCATCCTCCTCCAAGTTAATCATAATAGGAGGCCTAATGACAATTTCCATAGAATTTTCTTGTTTTTGTTGTGGTGAAGGTGGAGAATCATCATACTTTGTTTCAATTGGTGTTTTATCTGGATTTTTTGTTTGATTTTCTTCTTTTAGTCTATGAGCAATAGCACAACATCTACACCTATTCTCTTTAGCATTTCTATTTCTCTTTGTATGGTTTTCAAGTTGTGATTGTGTAGGAGCGAGTTTATCAACCATAGGTTTCTTTTCTTCCCACAAGGGAGGAATGAAAAGAACCATGGGAGGTTGTTCAACCACTTTCTCTTTAACTTTATAAAATTGTTTGATCATAGGAGGGACAACATGACTTATATTGTTATCTCTTGGTCTTTATAGGAAATAGGTGAAGGATTTATCATGGTTTGGTCTTGGTTACTTGGAAGAGCTTCTGGTTAATTCTATGATAGACCTCACTTAGATTGGTAGATAGATCATAGATGTATAGGAATTTCACCAATTATGTTAGGGACTTGCAAGTAGTATCAATCTCAATTCATGTCTGAGATGTTCCCTTATTTAATCAGGACAACTTTACTTAAAATCCACCAATTTCTGAATAATCAATGAATCTCAATCATAGACTTCAAAAATAGAGTTCCAATTAGTAGACTCGACTATAGAGATTTATATTGAAGAGATGAAATTAACGAATGAAGTCTTTCTGTCAAAAATTTAATGATCGTTGTCTGTAGATTGTGAATGTAGTGGTGGCAAGACCCGAATATTATTCTTGATATCGTTCCTCCTGAAGATGTCTTCTAAAACATTGCTTTCTATCTAATTGGATTATTTGCAATAATAGCCTCGATTCCCACTGGTCAAATATGTATCCCAATTCAATGAATAATTTATCTTTTATTTGTTGCGAATGAATGGTGTAATACACTGGTGCTGGATTTGTATCACTGTTTCTGATCATTATCTTGTATTTGTGTGAATCGAGAGGGTGTTGTTCCTGAGAATTACGAATTACTCATACGTCCCTTGTCTAACTAACCGCAACTCCTCATGACTACTTTAGATCTGTTGTTTAAATGATATATAGCTGAAACTTCATCGATTTATTCCTTTTTTGTATCCCTCCCTCCTACCGACTTCATCTAATATATGCGGGTCTTTAACAGGCGTGTTCCTTTAGACAACCTTTCAAAAGATGCGTCTGGCTTCCCACTAATCATGCCCCTTCATTATTTGCTTAAACCCGTATTTGTCTTCATCTGATCAGTAGTTATTAGCATTTGATTAGTCATATAATACATGGGTAATGATTATAATTATATTTATATACATGCATATATGTGTATATATGGAATTATATATATATATTTATATATATATAGCTATATACTTAGATCTTTTATCTATTTGAAAAAGAGCAAGTGTATTGGAACATATACTTATCTTATGATGGGGACATCACAAGTCTCCCCCGCTTGACATTGCTTGTCCTCAAGCAATCCTTTAACTCTTTTCTTCCTTGATCTCTTGGCGTGCTTTGTCGGTACAATGGTCTTCATCCTAGAAAAAGATTGTACATCCTATTACAACTAATCTCTTTCCAGACCCTCTGAGTACCTCACTAGGGAGTGTACCCAACCCTCCTGGGAAAATATTTGGAACATCTCTTCCCAGGCCCTCTGGATACCTTATTTAAGGGTATCCAGCCTTGGAATCCTAAGAAAAGCATTGTAACCCCTCTCCCAGGCCCTCTAGATACCTCACTATGGAGTGTATCTAGCCTTCTTGGGAAAATATTTAGAATATCTCTTCCCAGGCCCTTTGGATACCTTATTTAAGGATATCCAACCTTAGAATCCTAGGGAAAGGTTGTAACACCTCTTCCTAGGCCCTCTGGATACCTTATTCTTAAGTGTATCCAGCCTTGTAATCCTGAAAAAGATTGTAACATCTCGTTCAGGCCCTTTGGATACCTTACTTTTAAGTGTATCCAACCGTAGAATCCTAAAAAATATTGTAACATCTCTTTTAGGCCCTCTGGATACTTGATTTCTCAAGTGTATCCAACCCTATAATCTTGGAAGTGAGCTCTCCACTTCCAGGCCTTAGGGATACCCAATACTTTGGTGTATCCATCCTTAAGCTTTTACATGTATTATAATGTAATATTGCATACTATTCTCAAGTCGTGTACTTGTGCACGAAGAATGTCTTATTAACTTATTTTGAAGATATTACATCCGAGAGTTCATTTCTTGTTCTAGTCAAGGGCCATCATTTTTTTCCCTTCCTAAGTTTTATTAATGGTTTCTTCTCTTTCCCATGTCGCATCGTCTTCAGGAAGTCCCTTTCATTTGATTAGAAACTCGGTAATGATCATGCTCCTTAATTTCCTTTCTCTAGTGTCTAGAATAAATTCCAAGGTAAGTTGTCCTTCTTCATCTAAAGGAGGTAACTCTGTACAAGGGGTGACTTGCTGCCCAAGGACTTTCTTAAGCCTAGATACATAGAAAACATTATGGATCTTGCTATGCTTTGGTAATTCTATCCAGTAAGCTACCTAACCCACTTCTTTGCAATCTCATCAGAATATAAAGCGTCTCAGATAGCAGAATTATTCTTTAAGGAAGTCTTTGGACTCCATGGAATAATGTATAATAAAGTCCTTGCAGCTAGATATACTGAACTGAAATTTGTGAACTTCTCAGGATTGAACCTTTTAAAAACAATCACCAGCTCTGTACAGTCCTCATGACTAGATAGCACAAATTTTTTGAGTTTTCTGAACATCTGAATCCCTTCAACAGCTTTATGAATAATCACAATCCTTTATGATGTGATTGAATATTGATATATAATGCCTCTTGGTTCGATTTGCAATTAGTTTCAAATAGAATATTGATTGTCTGAGAATCCTTGATGTTCTGAAAGTTTGTAGCTGAAACCAGACGTCTCATTTAAACCAATACTCTATTAGAGCATTAATGTTCTTTTGAATACAACAGTAAGCAACTTCAACGAAATATGCCTCAAACTGATTTGAATCAAACCTTAATAATATTCCTTCCATGATTTTCCCTTCAGTCCTGCTATTCTTTATTATAATCTCGTTCCTCCTTAATACACCAAGGCCCACCAAGAAATAAAACAACAGCTCCCGATAACAAATTTGTCCATACCATATAAATTAAATCGAGTCATGAGTTGCTTAAAGTTCTCCAACCTTTGCGGTGTTGATATTAGAATATATTATTCATAACACACCCGTCCATCCTCCTGACGTCTTCCTTCAGGCCTTCAAAACCACGACACCTCACAAGAAGACAAAATTCCTTTGATTTCGATTTTCTTATTAATTCGCCGCTTCAATTTATTCATTGACTAAACCTACTCTTGGTGTCATTTCCGAATGTTCTCAAATTCCTGCGACAACTCATAAACCACAATTTCTCTAAACCACGATTATTGAGGACTAAACGTATACACCAAATATTTTTTATGTATCACCGTCGACCTTAACCAAATTTGCTTTTATCGGCCTTCACCAAGAACCACCTCGTGCTGATATTATTCCCTTCAATATTTTATATTCTTGATATTTTATTTACCAAATTCAAACATGTCACTGTTTTGGGCCACGCCACTCCCAGATGGCCATGTATCCCTTAGAAATATAACGGTTCTTGAAGAATTGCCACAGCTCAACCTTCAATGAATAAGCGGCGGTTCCCTCTCGAGAGAGATGATTGAAAATTCAGGAGCTAGCAATTATCTTTCCAGGCGTTTCATGTAATATTCCCAATCTGGCGATGAAGATATGATAAGTAGCTTCAAATACAGATGTATGAGTGTTAGAATTAGATAGCTAGATGAAGACTTATTTCCATCCTTATTGCCAATCTCCCCGTCTCCTCAAATATCACTGTGCTGAAACTTCATATACTCGTCTCAATCATACAACGAATATGTAACGACTTTAATCTGCAAAGCTTGGTAACATGAAGGCTTCTCTTTAATTTCCCGACAAGTGCTCCCGATAGAAAAAATACAGATTGATGGAACTTTGATTGTCGGGTCCCTTCCAAGAATAATGACATCTCCTTGAATACCTCCGAACTACGAATTCTACACAGCTTCTTACCGAATACAAATGAAGACTCTTCTTGTATTTCATAATTTATCTTTACGACTCCTTATTACAACCGATACCCACTAAAATTCATACACCAAAATGGAGTTCTTGGTCGGCTACTAAATCTTCATGAATCGACTTCACTGTTTGTGTCGGCCTTGATTACAATAAAGGAGAGGACATTGTTCGGGTTTCTTGAAGATTTCACCTTTTCCCTACAGGTTGGCAAGACCGATGCTCTGATACCACTGTGATACACCTCACTTAGATTGGTAGATAGATGTATAGGAATTTCAACAATTATGTCAGGGACTTGCAAGTAGTAACAATCTCAGTTCATGTCTGAGATGTTCCCTTATTTAATCAGGACAACTTTACTTAAAATCCACCAATTTTTGAATAATCAATGAATCTCAATTATAGACTTCAAAAATAGAGTTCCAATTAGTAGACTCAACTATGGAGATTTATATTGAAGAGATGAAATTAACGAATGAAGTCTTTCTGTCAAAACTTCAATGATCGTTGTCTGTAGACTGTGAATGTAGTGGTGCCAAGATCCGAATATTATTCTTGATATCGTTCCTCCTGAAGTTTTCATCTAAAACATTGCTTTCTATCTGATTGGATTATTTGCAATAATAGCCTCGATTCCCGTTGGTCAGATCTGTATCCCAATTCAATGAATAATTTATCTTTTATTTGTTGCGAATGAATGGTGTAATACGCTGGTGTTGGAGTTGTATCACTGTTTCTGATCATTATCTTGTATTCGTGCGAATGGAGAGGGTGTTGTTCCTGAGAATTACGAATTACTCATACGTCCCTTGTCTAACTGACCACGACTCCTTATGAGTACTTTAGATCTGTCGTTTAAATGATATATAGCTGAAACTTCGTCGATTTATTCCTTTTTTGTATCCCTCCCTCCTACTGACTTCATCTAGACATATGTGGGTCTTTAACAGGCGTGTTCCTTTAGACAACCTTTCAAAAGATGCGTCTGGCTTCCCACTAATCTTCGTCCCTTCATTATTTGCTTAAACCTGTATTTGTCTTCATTTGATCGGCTGTTATTAGCATTTGATTAGCATCTTCATCTGATCGGCTATTATTAGCATTTGATTAGTCATATAATATATGGGTAATGATTACAATTATATTTACATACATGCATATATGTGTATATATGGAATTATATATATATTTATATATATAGTTATATTCTTAGATTTTTATCTATTTGAAAAAGAGCAAGTGTATTGGAACATATACTTATCTTATGATGGGGACATCACACAATCCTGGTTTCATGTATGATAGGAGGCTCAATCATGGGTTGAGGCCTACTGCTAAGGGATAATTCGGCTATGCACTTTGCCTTAAACTTTTGATAAGATTTGAAAAAGAAATCCTCGCAAGGCTTTATAGGTTCCATAAATCTGAGCCAAAAGAAATTCAATGATAAATTCCCACGCGAAGACACGGGATTAAAGGCACTATGGTGCATAGTAAATATATCATTGCCAAATGGAAACTTTAAGCATTTATGCACTACCAACGGGATGATATCCATGGAGCGTAGCTATGGATAACCAAGCTTCACACAAAATTGGTTTGATGATGGGATGATGGAGAATGAGACATTCACTTGTTTCAGTCCAACTTTTAAAGGAAGGGTGATTGAACCTATTGTAGGGCAAGCAAAGTCATCATGCATTTTGATCCATGCTTTTGGTTATGCATAAGAATCTTGATAAAGTTCATGAACAAACAAGAATTCCTTGGTGATCACATTCTCTACACACACGATATCAATTAATATCCCATTAGTAGGCTTTGCATTAATTCATTTGGTGATGTAAATAGGACCATCAAGTGCACGTCTAATTATGTCAAATTGTGAGAAAGCAATGTCAAAGGGCATTTTGGTTCAAACCTTACAAGGTTGAACATCAATGAAGCCGACCATACATTCTATGTCTCCTTCATTTTTATTTATATTGTCATTATTTGTATCTTCAAGTTTGTCAACATTCATCACATCATTCTTGGCATCAGTAGCTTTCACAAAAGAGATATAATGATTTGGCATGGGATTGGTAAAGGTTTGCAAATTTTGGTTGGGCGGGCAAACAAAATTATTTCCTTGATCATTAACACCACCAATTTGGATGTGATTAGAATCAATGAAGTCTTGCACAATATGTTTAAGACACTTACATTATTTTGTATCGTGTCCATTTTTCCGGTGATAATGGCAAAAAGAATTCGAGTTAAAGTTTGGAGATAAGGGCTTAGTTGTATCAATGGATCTAATAGGAGGTAAGGTAACTAAGTTCCTACCTATAAGTTGCAACATGACGGAGTGAAGGGTATCAAGTAAAGGGATAAATTGTCTACTCCTCTCCCTAAATGGATATGGATTTGTCGTTTTTATAGCAGCCACTTGGGAGTTAACATGTTGACTTGTTTAAGGTGTATTTATTTGTACAAAGCCCTTGTTTTGTTTTTTGAAAGGTTGGAAATTGTTATGGGGCACGACTTCAGATTTCTCAAGATTGTTAGAAGTAGTTTTTTCTTCACGATGACTAACTGAATTCTGATAATCATGAAGGGTTGTGCACAAGTGTGTAAAGGAGGGAAACCTCAACATCTCAAGTTTAGCTTGAATATTGGTATGCAAATTTGTAATGAACATTCTTTGAAGGTCAGCAGATCAAGAATCTTAATGTTTATTTGTGAGTAAAGTAATTGGTATCATGCTATGAAATCAGTGTTTTTTTCATCTTTTTTTTGTTTACATTGCTTTAAATCAGCTAAGGTCATCTTGGGACCCATGTGCACTTGGAAATGGTTAAGAAAGGCATCAACAAGTTCATTGAATGAACTAATTGAGTTATTCAGTAAAGAACAAAACCACTCCAAGGTAGTGTCTTTTAAGGATCTAGGGAAAAGTTTAGCCAATATTTTATCCTAAAAAATGAAGTCACTACATAAGGTTGTGTATGTCGAGAAATGGTTACTAGGGTCTCCTTTTTCACCATATTTCTCAAATCTAGGAATCTCAATGCCTTGCGGTATTTGTGTTCTTAATATCTCCAAGGATAAAGGGTTTCTTTTGACATATTGTGAAGGTTGGTCATTTTGATTTTGGTTCAATGTAGAAATTTGTTGTTGGAGGGATGAAACATTTTGTAGGAGTTGGTTAAGAACAAGATCATTTTTTGTGTTGTGACATGGAGGTGAATAAGGTAGAGATGTATATGTATTTGGAGGGCAAGTGAAGTGTAAGTTTGTGAGGGGAGATGGATTAGGAGATATGAGATTTGAATGCACAAAGCTAAAAGGATTCCTACTGGAAATACCTAAGGTGGAATTGACATTGCTAGTAGGTTGTTTAGTTGTTATAATAGTTAGATTAGTGTATGGAGGGATTGGATTTCCACCTTGATGTTAAGTGAACCTCAAATTTTGAGCACAACTAGTCATTGTAGGGACATGTTTATCAATAATATGAGCTAGGTTATGCATAATCTCTATTCCTTGTTCATTATCAAGCGTTTTCTTCATGTTATCTATGACAGGAATTGTAGTACCAGCAATGTATTCACAACTCACAAAGTTTTGCACAATTTCGCTAAATATTCATCCATTTGTTTTAGGTCTTCTTGAGGGACATTAGCAAGCACTATGTCAACATCAGTCACATTGGTTGTGGGTAGGGTGGTTATGGGAAATGCGGTATCAAAGCTATGGTCCATAGTGGGTTGACTAGTATCAACACTATGAGTGAAAGAGTTAGAAAACTCAAGATCCACAGTGAGTGTAGAAGCGCGAGTTGGCATGAGTCTCAAATCATGTCTCACTATAGTATTGGTAATAGGACACCAGGTTGTGAAGCTCATACAAGTTTTACTAAACCTAGGTGCACCCACAATGGAGAATAAGCAATAGCTAAATGCAATCAAAACACCCTAGAATATGAAGTGCAATGCAAATATGTAAAAAGAGAGAAATTTTTAGATTTTAAACAAGATAATTTACTGATTATGCTATGCAAAAACCTAAAAATGATGTCTTTTAATTCCAATTTTGATTTCCAAATAATGCACTCAATTTGACCAATTAAGCCTAACACAAGCAATGACAAATTTTTCTAACTTCTAAAACTAAAACCCAAAGTTAATAGCAGAGTAGAAGAATGCAAACAAAGACAAATCACTGCCCAAAAGTTTGAAACAAAACCTGTACAAGGACAGATTCACCCTAGGGTGAATGGGTCTTAGCATAGGGGTTACAAAAATTTGAATGAGTTCAAAGTTCAGATCTAGGGTTTCTTGTTTCAAACTATAAACTGTACTTTTAGTGACTGATTTTTCCAAATTTTGATGTTTAAATGCAAATGCAACAAATAACAAATGATGAACAATATGACACTTTTTAAAATACAGTTTTGACTCAATTTTTGAATATGAATGATTGAAAACACACTAACATGCAAGTACTATGCAAAATTAATGTAAATATGCATGCAAATTTTTGAAATTTTCAAATTTTAAAAGATGCAAAATGCAAAATGCAAACCTAAAACCCTAAATGAGATGTAAATTAATGCAATTTTAACAAACCTAAATGAAATTCAAAGCTAATGCAACATAATGCAAACTAATGCAAATCCTAGATTGACAGTTTGAATGGACTCCAATTTCAGAATTTTTGATGTACAATGTCAGGTTCACCAAAATGAAACATAAAAAAATGGGTGAAAATTAATAATGATGACAACAAGGGGGATATAATGCACCTATCTTCTCTATTTCATTAGGAAAAAGAGATCCCCTAGGACAAGGTTGACTTTCAACCCTTAGGTGAGCCAACCTTGGTGGAAATCTTGCTATTTTCCTTTTAACCTAGGATGGGGTAAGTCTATTGTAACAACACTATTGGGAGAAAGACAAAATAGTAAATAAACACAAAAATGCAAAGTAACACTTGAAATCACTATATTAAACCTTAATCTAACGAAACCTACAACTTTTTGGTAGATCTAAAAAGGTTAAGTGTTTTTGCACCTGTCACCAAAATATTGTTGCTAAGTGTCCTCTGGGACTTATTCGCCCAAGGCCAAATGGGTCTTGCTATAGTGGTTAAAAAATTGCTTTCATAGTCCTCTGGTCCTATGTTTTCACTCTTGATTCCTCCGGGTTTCACAATTGAAAATTTAGAAATAAATTATGAAAGTGAGTTTTCATGGCTTGATGACAACTTTGACAACTTTTGAAAATTTTCTCTTTGATAGATCTTCAATCCTTCTTCAACCTAAGATCTGCAAAACACACAAGACCTTGAAATGAAACAATGAAACATGAAAGGAATGATGAATGAACAATTGCTATGTTGTAATTCACCAAATCCTTGATTTAAAACCCTTGAAGGATTGAAACTTAGTACATCTCTCCAAGGTCTTGAGCTTGCATGAAGTGGATTGATTAATGATGTGATCTTGATGCTTGAATCTTGACTTGAAACTTGAAACCTACATCACAATGTTAGCTCCAAAAACATGCAAGTGAGATCTTGAATGCTGCAACAAATGCTTGAGAAATCTTCTCTTGGACACCTTTGACAATAATCTTCGCTTTAGGAATGCTTGCATATGAGATCTAGATATCTTAGGATTTGAATTTGATAAAAAGACCTTATATTTATAGGAAACTTTATAATTTAATGAAAATTAAACAGTAGAAGCCGACACTTAAAACTTGAATTTAGGACCTTAAGATTTCGTCAAAAACATGTTTAAAATTTAAAATGGGTCCTAACCTAAATTTTAGGACCTATTCATTTTGGGGTGATAAAAATGATAATTGCATTAATTAAATCATGATTCCCTTTTCGAAAATTACAATTAATTAGGCTTGTAGATGCATAATAGGGGCAATTAGAGGTAAGCTTATTTCTCTTGGTGGAGTGGATAAAGCCACATGTGGACCAATTCCTCTATATGGTAGAGGAACTAGCAATCTTTGAAAGGAGGCGAATGACATGCATCCTCAACTATGGATAATCCTTCATGTGCCATGTCCACCATCCAATAGGATCAGTTTGAGCTAATGTAGTTCTATCTATCTTTTTCTTTGGATTTTAGAATGTTGGACTGCGAAGGTTTGTGAATAAAAACCATTGAGAAAATTATTGTAGACTCCATAGCTAAATACATCTTTTAAAAGACCTTTCACATTTTCATAATCACAAGGAGACAACCGTCCAACCTTTGGTGCATAATATTTGGTATTTAAAGCAAAGGCTACCATATGAAGTGAGATGTTCATGATGTTCTACCTCCACATCATAATGGACTTAATATATTATTCATAGAATCCCAAATTAAGATCCTTAGCCAAAATTGTTTGCTTTATATTTTCAAGCATGTTGTCAAATGTCTTATAAATCTCTCCAAGACTAGGAGTTTATATCAACATATCTAATGACATATACAATAGGTGAGATGAAAGAACAAACAAGTTTATAAAATCAAAACAAAATTTTCAAAAAATTTAATTGATAAGTTAAAAACTTTGAAAGTTGAAACATTGAACAATAAAATTAAAATATTAAAATAAGGAATTTAAAAACAAAACCAACAACTGAATATTTAAATAAAATCAATAATTCATTAATAGAATCAATAGTACCTTATCTCATAGTGGAACATCAATTGTTATCAAGGATCTTTTGTTTGATGGCTTTTCCTTTAGTAGAGCTTGAATTAGGCCATCTACTCTACTCCAAATTCACAATCATCAACTATAGAGGCTTATGCACCTCAAGAATCCTCTCTAAAAAAATGAAGTAACTGGTATATCTTGTCTCCCCAAAATTAAGAAATTTCTTCTTTGAAAATGTTTAAAAAGAACAAGTGAGGCGTGGTGGTTGCAAATGAATTTTTGAATATCTTGAGCTTCTTTCACCACTTGATTCATCCAATCTATTTTCCATGTCTTTAAATGTATTGCTCAATACATGAACAAAACATGGGGTCTAAATGATTTTCTTGTAAGCGTCCTCCACCATCATACTAACCAATTTGCACATGTGTTGAATCAATTATTGTCTATGCAAAATATGAGGTCCCAACCTCCTCTTAGGCCTCTCTCAAAATTCTAAACTATAAGTTTGCACCCTTATGCTTCCTTGAACAATCCATGACTCTAAGAAAATAAGAACTAGGTGGGCATGTAACTATAACATTAATGAGTGGTCAATGTCTAATATCGCTCCACCCATCCATCACAATACAACCCATCCCGATCCATGTTTGCCTCATATCCCCCATTAGCAAATTAAACCTAGAATATTCTTTGTCTAGGAGGGTAGTGTGTAGTTCATGATCTCTAGTGGGGAAAAATGAGAGACCAATAGAGGCTACATCTTTGATCATTTGTTTGAAGAGGATTGAACCACATGAAATGGGATGGCATGGGCATATATTTTTTTGGCAATGCAAGACTTTTTCGTATCTCATGTTTTCACATTAAACATACTTGTAATTGTCCCTAGGCTCTTACTATGACTAATCTTACTCTTTCCTCTTGTGGCAATATCACTACTACCACTACCAACCATGGATGACATAAGCATATATAATTGTCCACTTCTAGAAGAATCATTGGCATTGGCACACCTTTAGGCCTCATTTCTACCTCCATATGCAATCTATGAGCCTCTACCTTCTCATTCTTCTTTATGTGTGAAAAAACCTTAACTCCATGGCATGTAACACTAAAGAAATGAGACTGCACCTTTGTGTAGCTCCTCATAAAATCTATCTTAAATGTGACACAACCACACCTTACTCCCCCTAATTTTTCTATTTGGCATCTATAACTATCACAAATTGGAAAAGAGGTTTTTTTGTGTTAAAAGGACACTTTGCATAAGGTTTCAAGGCAATGGAAGGGCAATCAAGTGGATTTGGTGGGTTTTCACCTCCACCCCCAACACTTCCATTCTTTGATGAGACTGGAAATTTTATAAATGTTTCAATCTCTTCCTCTTCATTGTCACTATTACTCATGTTGTTTTGTGAAATATAATGCAACTTTAAACTAAAAAATATAAATAAAAACCAACATGCAACAATCATTTTCAATAGGCTCTTCTTACATATGTATGGAAATAGACGCTCAAGTCCCCCACTCTCTCCTAATCCTCGATCGACATCCCTATTCCCATCCAAAATCCAAAATAACACTCCCCAATGCAAAATCAAAACATAAAACATAAAAAAGAAACAAAAAGAAATCATCCAATGTTGAAAACCATTCTTATTGTTCCTTGGACAAGTACTAAAATGAAAACCCATTTGTGGGCATCTTGCATAATCCTATCAAAGAGCAACCTATACTTGGGGGAAAGCCTTGCCTATCCTATCACTCCCATCTATCCTATCCATTATTTTTTCATATCTATCCTATCACCCTCCCATCCATCCCCTCTACTATACATATCTATCTATCCTCTTGTTTTCCCATCCATTTTCCCTTTTTCACTTGACAAGGACATAGGCATCAATAGTAAGACATGCTTTGAACACCTCTTAGTATTTGAATCCACCCATTACACACATCCTCTCTATCCTACAACATCATCCTATCATGCATCGCTACAAGCATCTCATTGCCTCATCATGCACAACATATCCAAACTGATTCATGTTATTCCTACATGATGTAGTCCTTGGAGACCACATCCAAACCCCCTATCTATCTTCACTTCCTATCAACAATCCAGTTATCTCACCTCATCCTATCATCACATAATCTCTTGTCCTTGGAGTTGGATTTTCCCTTGTCATTGGTATTAAGCTACATGCTACCTCACTGCAATTCAATGCAATCCCTCCTATCAACCCAACACTCTTAGCAATCCAAACATCACAAGAAAATATTAATTCACACATTTCTCCCTATGCAATCTAAGTAAATCATATAATTGCATCCATTGATCTTGTTCCAAACCTTGTTGAAGCCTAGATCAAATTTTAGTCATCATCATCGAGATATATTGTTCCCAATCCTCATGTTGTTCTTGGGATACTATAATATCCCCCTTAGTTTTTTCCTAAATGTTTCACATGAAACTTCACCCATTAACATTAGCTTAAGAAAGATAAGAAAACTAGAAAGTAACCCTTCATTTTCTGATAACCCAGATCCTGGAGTGGGAAACTTGAGAGCATACGGTGTAAGGGGATCTAATAATATCAATCTGAAAATATTGGAAGTACAATGCTATTGGTGGCAAGTCAGCCTCTTCCACTTTTCAATGGGCTAAAAGAAAGTAAATGGAAACAAGAAACTTGGCAGTATAGTCAACCACTTCCACTTTTCAGCAGGTAACAAAAAGAAACAACAAGGTGGCAAGCTAGCTTCAATGAAAATAAAGAGCAGAAATGGAACAGGTGATCAATACTACTGAATCAACAATACAATATTGTAACCTCTTACTGTGAAACTAAGATAATTTAGCAACTTAAAAACCCAAATGTTAGACAATGATATCCATATCAAATAAAAAGATGAGCATCAAGGAAATAAGGCCAAAAACTGAAACATACCAGGTTTGATGTAAAAAGGTAGCATTCTAATTTTTTGACATAGAAGCCTAGAATCCACCAAAATTCCCGTATCTCCCTCAAATCTCCACCGAATGAACTCAAACTAAAGACAAAAGATTCCTAGAAGCTAGGCATCCCAATTCAAGCAACCAAACACCACCAAACAACACTTTTTTTGCATGCTTCCCAATGCAACATTAGCAAATGGTATGACCTTCTAGGGAAGGATGACCTTGTCTTAAAAATCACAAAATCCACCAAAAATTACCAAAACTTGAGCATAGACTCGCCCAAGCTAGAGGAATGAATAGAAACAATACCCAGAACAATCGCCCAACTCCTTCATAAGGTATAATAAAAAATGAGCTTCAGCCATACTCAAAACCAACAACATAAAATTGAAGGGAACACACCAAAAAGGAACAAATTGGAAGAAAACTGTATACCACACCCCAAAATTAGAAAACATCAAATGAAGCTATCACCTTGAAGCTCAGTTGCACCCTTTGAATGAAGGAGCACCAACAATCCATCTAGGAGCTATCTTGCAAGCCCGAAACTAAATAAGGCTAGGAGGTATTCCAACCTCGAAGCAAGAGTGTGGATAAAATCCAGCAGCACTTTGTTATGAGATGAATAATGGATACCAAATGAAGAGGCAAGGCACAATATATAGATTTCCAAACCCAAAAGTTTGAATTCGCTTTTCCCTCCAAAAGGGATGCCACATTGGAGCAATATTAGATTTAATAAAATCACTTTATCCCTCATACTTGGGCATCCAACTTGAAAAAGCATAAATTAAACCTTAGAAATGTATTTGTCTCCAATTTAGGCATCCAAACCCATGAAGTCCACTTTTAAGAACAAATTAAGTTATGTTGCCTAGGCGTGGGGTCCAAAAGCAACCTTAAAATCTAACATAACTTAAATTATTAAACTTTCCTTTTCGAGCTCCAAGAAAATTGGAGAAGCCATTGTCAAAATAGAACTGCCTCACTGCTAGAATTAGAAACTGTGTGTTGAGCTGCAACAAGACCGCACTGCCAAAAATAACACTTACTAAAAATAGCATATTGCTAAAAATAGTAAGTGACTCCAAACTTTGTTTGAGAACAAACCAGGTAGTTGTCGTAATTTACTAAAAATAGTAAGTAAAAAAATATCCTCTAATTGAAATGCATGTCACACTCCTTTGAAGCTCTCTGAAAACCCAAAAAGACCCAGAAGACAAACTGCCAAACTCTTGAATGCAACCCCTGAAAACTCAGAAGGAAACCTCTTAGAAAATAGGAAACCCTAATTTTTCCTCCAACTTGTCTACGGGCCTCCGAAAATAGGCTAGCTGTCAATGGAAAGCCTAGGGATAAAAATGGGGACATTAAAGATACATTGTTACGACATCAAAAATAATTTCCATCATCAATCAATCAATCTTTGGATTTTCAGCTTGATTGAGGCAACATCATGTCTGTCTTTGTATCATTTTGTGCTTGCTTGCTTGTTTGTTTTTGTGCATCATCATTTTGTCTCATGTTTGTATTGGTCCTTGCAACCTACTTGTCACAATGGGATCATGGTGCTATATGGCACATGGTTGCTTGCGAATTTTTCCTATGCATGGGACATATCCTCATCCTTTTGTTTTATACCTTGGTGCATAATGTTTAGTGTTGTATCAAATAATAAGTACTCAATACAATGCAACATAATCGGTCCAACACTCTCCAATGCAATCTCTTGCATACCCACCACTTCCATCTCTTATCCAACCCCTTCATTCATAATCTATTCTCTTAACCTATACTATCCCATCATCTTGCATACTTTCTTCTCATCTATCTTGCATCTTTTCATCCATTTCGAAAGCATACTTATGTTCTCCAAACCTGCCTATCTTCTTGAAGGGAATCCTCATTCCTATCACCATCCCTCCTAGTTACTCCTTCAAATGATTCATACGTCTTCCCTAATCTAACTATTTTCTTACAATCTTCTCATCCAACTAAGTGTTATGTTTTATTTTACTTTGGAATGTGCTACTTCCTAATACCATCTTAAAGGGGAAAAATGTAGACACTAAAATCAGCTCATCGCCATTTTAGCTATGATCAATACATGACCTAACCATTTCCTGTAATGGTTGAATAAATCCCTATTTATTTGAGTGGTTATCTAATTTTCATCCCATTATTAATTAAATAATATTTTATTGTTTAGTTAATAAAATCACTATTCACTCAACCCTATTCCTAACATTAATCATTCCTCTTCTATAGTTCAACCTTAGATAAATAAATCCAAATATTTATTTATCTATGTCCCTCATCTTCATCCCAAAAATTAAATATTTATATCCTATTCTCTATTTTATCTATTTTTCATTAAGTTGGCTAAGATCAATTAGCTCACTAAACCTTAATCAACCCCTTCAAACCTTGCACATCCTCTAAAAGTACTTAGATATGGGTCTTTGTACATGAGGCATCAAGTTACCCTTTTAATTCTATCCACCCACTCCTCCCAAGGGAATTCTCAACCATTGATCTCTCCTGAATCTTGGACCCCTCCATGTGCACCACTTACATGGAGACACTTTTTATCTCCTCATCACCCCAAGCCTCTCAATCAACATGAGACCTAGATTCCTCATATCAATTCTAGCCATCCAATCCCCAATTCAAAAATCTATAAATTGTCTTTAGCCCAAGTTATTATCAAGGCTCCTTGAAATGCAATGTTATGTTGTTGGAAGGAGCACTCACATATCATCATCAACCATTTTGGAGCACAACCATCATGACTTGGTATAACAAGGATTAGTATTAATGAGAATTGTATATTTTTATTAATGTTACAATCAGTCCTGCTACTTAAGCCTTAATCAGAATGTTGCATATAAGTATAAATACATAAATAAAATTGACTTAGTTTGGCTTGTTTGTATGTGTTTACATCTGCATGTGCATAAACTCTTCATAAGCCATTTCCTATTGATAACTATTTGATGAAGGCATGGATATGTCGTTTCATCTTTAAGAATGCCAATTTGCAAGGATTGCATTGAATGAGTTTTCTACGTCTGCTTATGGTAGCCACACCCCGAGGAAGAAAGGGGTCAGTAGAACCATAGCAAGGGAGGAACATGGAATTTCATCTTTAAGAATGCCTGTTTGAAAGGTTTGTACTAAATGAGGTCTCTGCATCTGCTTATGGTAGCAACAACCTGAGAAAGAGAGAGGTCACTATAAACAGAACTTTGCACCTGTGCATCAGTTCAATCGAGAGTCAAATTCCTTACAAGTTATTTTTACCAATTACAAGGATTGCCATCCTAATTGGCAGTTAATGGATACTGTTAACATTCCATTTGATCCGAACATTAAAACCTTGCTAGCATAAACTTATGACCTGTCTGATTTTATATATGCTTATGATGGTTTTATATGTGAAAATTAGAAACATATGGTAAGTTCCATGACTCGGATGACTTCTGGTGGTCCACAAATAGTTATGCTAGACAACTATTTGCTTCTTCCTAGGATTGTCCAACTGGGCCCTTGTAGCCTGGATATTATCCTGTTATCCTATTACCCTCTGTTACAGGCATTGATGCACCCTTCTTTAAGCTTTGCTATCTTTCTTCTCACTTGACTATTTACATTTGTACATATATCTGTTGTTAGGGTTTACGTGTCTAAGGTTTACCCCCTTTCCTTTTTTTTTTTTTTTTTTTTTTCAATATTTTTAGCTTTAATCCTAGTCACTTTTTCAGCTTCTAGGATTTTTTCTATCCTAGTACTGTTATATTATAAATGGATGCAATTTGAGCATAATTCAAAAATTCGTTTGTAAAAAACTTCGCAGCTATAATTTTAACTCAGATTTAGTGACTTGGCAAATTTTTAAAATACTAAAATTCATTAACGTGACAAAACTCACCAAGAATTGTCAGAACTTGACAAAACTCACCATAGATTGTCACAACTTGGCAAAACTTGCCAAAACTCACCAAAAGTCACAAAAACTTTGAAGCTCTAATTTTAACTCAGACTCAGTGACTTGGCAAATTCAAATAATACTAAAATTCATTGACTTCGCAAAACTTGGCAAAACTCACCAAGAATTGCCAGAACTCGGCAAAATCTGCCAATATTAATCAAAAGTCACAAAAAAATTGTCAAAATTTGCCAATACTCACCAAAAGTCACAAAAAATTCAGTCAGGCGAATAAATGGGTGATTTACTTGGCTGAAAAAACAACTCATTAATACTCGGTAAGGTTTTGATCTATAATTTTGAGTTCCATTAACCTATTTTGATCACTTGTATTCATAAATAGAATTTCTTGCACTCTTTCTTTTATAGTAATGGAAGGGAAAGGAGATCTGTTGTATGATGTAATATTTATTTGCCAAATGCTAATCTAAGAGGAAACAGAAGTGTTTCTGATTCCTAGAATTGCAAATAAAAAAAATGTCCTTTTATGAAAAATCTTCATTCATCTACTCTTCAAAAAAGTAAGCAAGAAAATAAGAATTTGGTATAGATATACTCAAACCACCTATGATAATACGACACATAATCCTTAAACTGACTTGTATAAAAAAGAAAGAGTAATGGTCAAAAGGAAAATTACAATAAATGGTAATTTTGTTGGATTCATTACTCTTAAGTTCCTTACCAACCAAGTTTGAGATTAATCTAAAATAAATTGCTATAGTCCCTAATCCGTTCTTATCGAATGAATGTGCTTTGGATTTTTTTCAAATAGATGCAAAAGTTTGTAATGTGAACATAAATCTTTGATTAGATGCCCGACACAGATTTTATATTGTATATTGTATGAAATTGATTTGCATATCTACCAGTTTTAATAAATTTTGCATGGGTTAATGCGCATTGATGAATGCCACTGGAGTTTCTTTTTTCACTTATGATAAAGGAGAGGGTGTTATTTTGCAAGTGTTGTGAGTTGAAAGATTACATTGAAATGACTAGTCAGCTTATACATTAATCTCATGACAGTTGTTTAACGCTCCAAAGATTTATCACAAGGAAGAATCATGCTCAAGTAATGATATGCATTATGTACTCGACATTTTTAAGGACCTTAAATCCTTGTACGACAGTGCTGATACCTGGGTCAGAACCACAGATTTTACACGGTCTTCTAGTATAGGCCAATCGTCATCACTATGCTTTGCACTTCCACATTTCAGTAACATTTCTCAAATTCAACGGAATTATGCTCATTACAAAGAAATTGAAGAGGAGCTCTCCCTAGAATCAGGCACTTCATTTTCTTCGACAAGCTTGGTGCCAATTATAAGTCCTCCTGTGGAACTTGATGTGCCTTTTGAAATACTGTTCCAAGTAAATTCGCTTGTTCAGAATGGATTGCTCAGTGGGCCAAACCTTAGCACGGAATTCTTCAAGTTGCTGGATCCTAAATGGTTTCCTAGTAACTATATAAGTTGGGCTCTGGTTAAACTTAATAATTTGAGAAACACATGCTATGATCCAGTCAAATTAATAAAGAAAGAATATGAAAGTCTTAAAAAATCAAGAAATTTAGGAAGGCACACTGTTTCACGAAATGCTTCTCTGGACAATGGCTTGATGGGTGTCAACCGGGTACAAGTCACGCCTTCGAAAGTGTACTTCTTTGGGCCTGAAATAAATGTATCCAACCGTGTTACACGACAGTATGCAGAATATATTGATGACTTTCTCCGTGTAAGCTTTGTTGATGAAAACTGGAATAGACTGTACTCAAATGATTTGTCCCCGAGGATGCGGAATGGTGTAGAAAAACGTACAAAATTATACAAACGTATTCTCACAGTTTTAAAGGAAGGTATAGTGATAGGCAGTAAGAAGTTTGAATTTCTTGCATTTTCAAGTAGTCAGCTACAGGAAAGTTCTGTATGGTTCTTTGCTTCAAATGAAAAAGTTAATGCAAGGAGTATCCGAGAATGGATGGGTGATTTTTGGGCTATTAGAAATGTGGCAAAATGTGCAGCAAGAATGGGACAATCTTTTAGCTCTTCCACAGAAACACTTCATGTTCATCAGTATGAAATTCAAAATATTCCAGATATTTGCATTAAGACAGAGGGCAGAACATATACTTTTTCAGATGGAATTGGGAAGATATCTTCATCCCTGGCAAAACAAGTAGCTGCCAAGTGTAAGTGTGATAACATACCTTCCGCATTTCAAATAAGGATTGGTGGTTACAAAGGCGTTGTAGCAGTGGACCCTAGATCCCCGTATAAACTCTCTCTGAGGCCAAGCATGAAAAAATATGATTCAAAAAATACTAATCTTGATGTTCTTTCTTGGACCCAATTCAGACCATGCTTTTTGAATCGCCAAATCATAACTCTTTTGTCTACGTTGGGAGTTAGGGATCAGAACATTGAGAAAATGCAGGGAGAAAATGTCAAATCTCTAGATCAACTTTTGACTAACAGAGCCGTGGCCCTTGAACTCCTGCAAATCATGACTGTGGGTGATTCTCATAATGCCATTGTAAGCATGCTTTCAGCTGGCTATTTGCCTAATTCTGAACCATACTTGTCAATGATTCTTCATGCATTTCGAGCAACTCAGCTGTTTGATTTAAGATGTAAGGCACATATTTTTGTTCCAAAGGGGGCATGCTTGATGGGCTGTCTGGATGAAACCAGAACATTGAAGTATGGTGAAGTATTTATTCAAGTTTCTCGCACTACAGGAAACAAGCGATTCCATGATACAGGGCTAGCTCAACAATGGGGCATTAATTCTGGAACCAGCATAGTTGAAGGGAAAGTGGTAGTTGCCAAAAACCCGTGCCTTCACCCAGGCGATGTACGTGTTTTATCAGCGGTTAACATCCCCAGCCTTCATCACATGATTGACTGTATAGTTTTCCCTCAACAAGGGCCAAGGTAAGTAGATAAAATTCTTGATTTTGCTCGATATTGATTTTACACTAGTTTTTTGTTTTCCCTCAGTATTCTGTTTTGTCTTTCCTTTACACACACAAACACAATCACATTTGCTGAGAATTTGGTAACTAAAGATTATAACAATTCATCAATTACTGAAAATATTATGATTTATCCACCACCATATTTTATTCAGCAATTTATGTGTGCGTTGGAAGCTTTTGCAAAGCTACATTGCTTTTTCCTTCATATAAGCAGGACAACCTAATTTGCTATGCTGTTTATGAATTTATCAAGATGAAATTTTCAAAGATCGTGTTGCTCATCTATGATTAATAAGTTTTTTCACATCCAAATCAAAATTTAACCTATGTTCACATTAGTGTTACCAGATTCAGACTCACCTCGGACTCGGACTCGGAGCTCAGATTCGGCAAAGTTTCGGCAAATAGAAAAACCCAAGAAGTTCAGAGATTTTTAAGGATTTACAACTTGTTTCATGCACCCTTTAATAAATAAACCTTAAAGACACAATAACATCATCGAATAGAAACTACTATGATCCCATACACAAACATACATTGATCACATAGGTATAAACACAAATTTTAGCTAAAGGAAATAAGTAATACTAATAACAGTAGTAAGAGTCAAAACATATAGATATATAAATGTTGTCAAATTCATACAATACTCATGGAATATGAAATCCATGGCATCTAAAGTTTCAAACATACATCAAAACAAAAGCTATAAATCTATGGCTCAAAGGAGCTTGCATCACTAAGCGTCAGTCCTCCTACGTAGATGTCTAAGGTAGGTCCTGGAAGATGATGCAACCATCATCTTTGCTTGTGTCTCAAACTCAGTGGCACCCAAACTGGCATCCAAGGTGTCTCCTCATGCTCTATCCTCCTCCTTTGCCATGGCTATTGCCTCTGCCTCTCGATCCGCCTGGTCGACTCAATCAAGGTCCTCATTGCTAAAAACAAGATCCTTGACTTCAGTAATCCAATCTAACTATTAATTAACTTCCTCCAACGTGATGGATGACAATTCACTGCCCAATATTTGTCTATGGCGAAGGCGTAGGTTGTAATGAACATAAACAAGATCATTCAACCTTTGCACTGACAACCTATTGTGCTTCTTGGAGTGTATGTGCTCAAACATACTCCAATTGTGTTCACAACCCGAGGCACTACATGGTTGGCTCAACACTCGAACCACAATCCTCTGAAGATTTGGTACTTTAGCACCAAATCTTTTCCACCATGCATTTGAGATGAAAAAAAGAAAAGAAAAAAATCTCATTGTCCAACTTTAAGTTTGAATATTTAATAGTAATATAAAAGATTGAAAAGTGGTAAATTTTAAACTACTATTATGCCCTTAATAAATTTTTACTTGGCTGCAATGTTGATCGAGTAGCCTTGCATATTTCTCTTGCAAAGAGATCTTGTGCAATTCTAAAAATCTCTATCTCAACGACAATTTGGGCTCCAACATGAGAATCAAACATCCGCTTGATGACTATGTAGAGGCCACTCAAAACCTCCTCATCCACCTTGAATTCTTTGTGGAATTGGAATGCCAGATTGAGAAAATATGTTGTTGCGTGTAGGGGCTTGTGAAGCTGGAGGTGCCATCGTCTATCGATGATCTCCCAAATGGGGCGATACTTATCATCAACTACCCCCTAAATGGATCTAATGGCCTCTTTGGCCCTATCCATGCCCTCGTATATGTAGCCCCATTGTGGGTTTCTCCCCATCAACAACTCAGAATAGAACCACTAAAGGCTCTGTGAACTACAATTATTATGAAACATTGACATAAGTAAGATTCAACAAAAATAAGCAAATAAAATAAAAATAACAATGAAAATATAATGTAGAATTACTAAACTAATTACTAATTACATTTACCTTAACGATCTCCATAGTTGGTACCTAAAAGCCTTGCTCATCAAAAATCCAATTTGACACTTCATCCCCTACATTTGTCTTAGCATATTGTAATATCCCCTTTTTGGTAAGACCCTAAATCTTGCCCTAGAATCACCAGCTAATATAACTATTGTCAATCTTTATTGGTTTAGATGCTTTGAGGAGATGAATCTTGATTTATGTCCTGCAACCATGTTAGATAATATTGGAGTATAATTTATATAGTAAAACATATTATCTATCTAACATATCAAACATGTATAAATATCCTCATCCATTTGCACAATACAATTATACAAGGCAAACCACATCATATTCAGGGGAATTCAATCATAATATGAATTGGATGGAGAAGATAAGTTCGCTTAAAGCTATCCATCTAAGCCCAAGAGCAGATATACCATCCCTCTTGGCTCCCAATGGCATGACATAACGACATCCACCCTACGAGTGGTATGCTTAGGGGATACACTTGTACTTGCTTTCCTTATCCATCCTCATCCCCCTAATTATGATTGAGGATCCCTCAAGTCTAATGCAACAACCAACCCTGCGAGAGTCAGGGAGAAGATTACCATAGGAGGCCCGTAGACATCCTCTCTCTAAGCCCAAGAGTGGATATCACCCCCTTGGCTCCTGATGGCATGACATACCATCATCCACCTTAGGAGTGGCATGCCTAAAGAGAAGTCTAGTATCTGTTCAACCTATTGGCATTCCCTCCCAATGTTCCCCTATGGTTGATTGTTGAATATAAATAACAAGATGTATTGCATTCAATAATTAGATGTCCAAAACACACTAGTAATGTTACAATGTAATGTCCCCTTTCTAGTCGCCACTAGGAGATTGATTATTTTAGCCTTTATTTATTCTCGGGGCTAAAATAGAGAAATGAGGGAATAAAGTATTAGATTAATTATTTATAAAGTTAATCCAAAATTATAATATCAAAAGGTGACTTTATATTTAATTAATTTAATGTTAAGTGACTAAAATAAAATAATAAATCATAAAGTCACATAAGTGAATAAAATAATATTTTATTTTAGAAGCTTCTTGGAGACTTGAGGAGAATTCTTTATAAGGAGCTTTTGTCTTTTCATTTGGGCATCTTGGTTGTTGACATCTTTTTTACTACATTGATGAGCTCGAATGCTTAGCAATTTGCCTGAGGGTTTGAAGACTCTAAGATGCCGGTTTTGGTTGTGAAATATCAACCCTAACTGAAAGGGAGTGAGAGATAACCCAGTCTTTCACATTGTGCCAAAATTTAGTGGCCATTGGCCAAATTTTGATGATTGAGAAGAAATCGATTCAAGGAGATTATTTGCAGACTTTTGTTGGAGAATTTCAGTCTTGGAGAAAGGACGAATTTGCTTGAGAGGGGTGATTCCTTTGGTGAATTCGATTTTGTGTGTTGCTGGTTGCAAATTTCAGTATTTCATCCTAGCTGGGGTGAACCAAGAGGAGGTGCAATTTTGTTCTTGAAGGCAATGTAAATTCTAATAAAATTCAAAAGGCATCGGTTGGCATTGAGAAAGGCTGGCGCACCATTTTGGGAGTCAAATACAGCTTCAACAAGGAGAATCGAATTTATTTGTCGTTGCTGCTACAAAAAATCAGGTTCTTCATTTTCAGTATTGTATTGCATTTAGTGCCATAGTCTCATTTAGGAATCATTTGCTAGTATAATCAGCATCATGGTGTTGTAATTACAGTCATAATAAGAACAATAAAACTGCATATGTAAGGCTGTCATAAGCATAGTTGTTTGGCATTGTAGTTTCAGTCATGTCATGTTGAAGGAAGAGAATGAAAACTCATATGTGAAAGGTCTGATTGCATATCATAATCAGTTTGTAAACACTTTCATACCATTTCAATATTATATTGGATTTATAAGGGGTTTGGCTGCAAATTGTATGACAAAATGTCTTATTGTTGTAGGTGCATATTTTCATAAGTAGAAGTCATTCATATTATGCATTTAAAAATACAAAAAAATATTGCATTTCATTCCAATTCTCTTGTGAGTTGTTTAGAATTCATTTTCAAGCATCTTGCAACATTGACAAACATCAAAAACCAAAATCACAGCAAACAAAAAAACAAAACAACAAGTTCAGACATTACATGACAATTGTTTGACGAAATGTCCAAAGACTTGAAAAAGTGAAAACAAAGTCAAATTTTGCCAAAGACATTACATACAAGAATAAACAGTATGCATGATCTTGCTACTTCAAAATGACATTAATTAATAACAATAACTAAATGAATATCTTTATGTGTAAATTGTATTTTGCCATATTGTTATTTAATCTCATGAAATATATATTAATCTTGATTATCTATATTCTTAATGTATTTATCAATATCTTTGTTTAAATATATTTATTAATCATAAATATATTTGTCCCAAAATATATTTAAATATATTTATAAAGCATCGATTGTTATTACATATTTGTTAATCAACAAGAACTAAAATTCACATCTATAGTTAACAATTCTTATTTTCCTAAGTACATAAATTAGTTGTCCACCCTTATTTATCATGTAATAGCACTTACCTTGTTGTATCGAACTGCAGAGATATCTGGCTTTCTTTCTTCTCCCTCCATCCACGAATGCTTTTCTGTTCTACTGGAGTTTCCCTTAAATATTCGCTATGGACAAAAGCTTCCATCTTTGACTGGACGTGACCATTTGGTGTGATCGTTGTCTTTGAACAGTCGCTCCTCTTGTGTTAATATTATCGCTTCTTTTGGGGTTTATTAGTCATTGTTGGGTTTTATGATTCTCATTTCAAATCATGTTAATATAATAATATTATGATCATAATTTTAAATGGTGTACATTACTAAAACAATAGTAATGTTGCTAATAATTATGTTTATAATAATATTTAGATTATGTTCATTTTGTTGTTTTATTTTATTTGTATTTGAATATTTGATATTATAAAATAATCTTATTATTATTTTATTCTATTGTATGACATATGTTGAGGAAGTCCACTCCTCACTAACAAACATCCGCCTCAAAGCTCCCATTGACTGCAATAAGTATTGTAGAGTAATGAAGTTGGTAGCAAAGCGTGTTATCCTAGAGTGAGCCAACTCCTTCCGCCCCATGTATTGCCTCATAAGATTGAGGACCCATGTGTGATTATATATGAATTTACAAATATTATTTGTGGTCTCCACACATGCTTTGATCCAAGAAAGCTTGCCAAGATCCTCCAATATGAGGTCAAGGCAATGAGCGGCACAAGGTGTCCAAAACAATGATTAGTGCCTATCCATCAATAGTCTACTTGCAACAACATAATTTTCTGCATTATTTGTGACTATTTGGACCACATTCTCCTCCCTTACCTCAGCCAAGACACCCTCCAAAGCCTCACAAAGGAATTCAACATTTTTGGTGTTGTCAAATACATCAATAGATTTGATGAACATGGTACCACCTGAAAAAGAAACTAAATAAATGATTCAAAAAAATATAAATTTAAAATATTGATTGTTAATCACTAAATCAATGCATTTTAAGAAGTAAAATATTTACCTGAGGAAGAAACAAGAAAGTTGAGTAATGTCCTATCTCTTCTATCAATCCAACCATCGGTTATGATGGTGCAACCCTTCTTCCTCCAAATGTCTCACTGCTCATCTATTGTAGCTTTCACATCATCCTCTTTTTGGGATAAAATGGGGCCTTTTATCTCTTCATTAGTAGGGGCTTTGAACCTTGCCCCACAAACAGTAACTGCATCAATCATATTTTGCCAATATGGAGACCTAGCACAAATAAATTAAATAAAATAAGTATTGAAAAATGTATAATTTCAATTTGAATTCAACATGTTATTTTCATAAGATTGGTTTTTATTGATGTCAAATGTATGTGTTGAAGATAGTATATGCTCAGGAGATAGTTGATATGCAATAATTTCAGTTGGTACAAGTCAGCATTGTAGTACGAGGAAGAATGGTGATCAATATAATGTCTAAGTGTGACGCAGAGGTGGGTACACTTGTTCCAATATGTTTCCAGTATGCCTACATTGATATCTTACTAGTGTGGTGAACTGCACTTAGAGATAAGTTGCGAAAGTTTTGCTAAGGCATTCGCAGTATATACTCTAAGATAATGTCATGGTGTTTTGGTCCTCATCCTTCCGCAAAGCAAGATTTAGTCTTGCGGTTCAAAAGATAAGTTGGTCGAGATGTGAAGATGTTATATCCAAGAGTTCAAGTCATTACACCTTTGTAGTGAAATTTATAAGTAACAAAGTTCCGAACTGTGCTCTGGTAGAGTAAAGTGATGATGAAGGCTTGTCGAAATGCTCAGCATTCCTTCAGAAGTGAATATTTGTCCATGCGGTTTTGTGGACATGTTCAAGGATGTTCAATGCATGCTACTTTGCGGTATTAGGTGATTTGGTGGTCTACAAGTCCAGTTTTTAAATTACAGTGTGCTACAGATAGTTTTGGATGTCTAATTGTTCTACAAAACACATGTTTGGGTACTTGTGCTAGTTGGAGAATGTACAGATCAGTTATATGAGTTTATGTGGACATTCTACATGTCTTGGTGTATCTCAGGTTTGAAGAACATGCAGATCTTTCTTGTTTCTAGTACCGTACAAATATTTCAAGTCAATTTGTGAAGAGTTACTGTTGTTGAGGTTGACTTGGGTATGTTGGTGATGTGTGCCACAAGATTATGATTGAGTGGAGTCCAAGAGTTGTTTGTAGATGTTGTATGAGTCATGTCGACTCACCTTGAAGCATTGTAATTAATGTTTTATCATTTTTGTATACCACCAATAAAGATGTAGGCCGACATGTTACAAATTTGATATACCTTGTTTATGGCCGACTGAATTTGTAATGTCAAAGCGTGCGGGTGATATATATAGAAGATATAAATTTTGAAGATTGATATGGAAGTGTGTGAAGAAGAATCTATTGTCAGTTGAGTATGAAATGTGTGAAGTCAATATGATGGAGTAATTGTGCAAAAAGGGACTGTAACATTAGCATATGTTAGATGCTTCTTTTATAGCAATTCATGTTCACGTTTCCATTGTAATTTTCATGTATCCTACTATCAAGCAGTGAGTCTCTTCAGTGTGTCCTTGTATCTTGCCCTAAGGCTATGTGTCTTAGCCTGCAAATCCATCAAAAAGCAGTAATCTTCCTTAGGCAGTGAGCCTCAAAATAAAATTGTAATATTCTAAGTAGTGAGCTTCATATATTATGAGTTAACTCTCACCGTGGTTTTTACCACCTTGTCTTTTGCACGTAAAAATCTTGGTGTTCTTGTTGTGATTGGTGTGGTGCATGCTTTACTTTCTATTCTTTAAGAAAATATGATTTAATTTGCAAATGAAATTGTTTTAGTATATGTTCATTCATGCCCCCCCTCTCAACATTTTGGTGTGTTCAACAATTGGTATAAGAGCCAAGTGCTTTTGAGAAGCCTAACAACTTAGGTAGATTCTGCACTTGAACACATGGGATCTAAAGCAATGTCTAATGATATGTTTTCTCCATAACTAGATCTAGAGTTAATGGAATCTAAAAGTTGGGACATCAATCCATATGATTGTGAGGTATATTTTGAAGGAGAAATTTGGTCTACTCTTGAAGATTTGGATGATGCAAGAGCATTAAATCAAAAATATGAGAGAATGCTTGAAAGATCAAAAGAGACAATTGTCAAATTGAAGGCACAAGTTGGAGAATCAAAAAAAGAAAATGGCAAATTGAAAGCTCAAATAGGAGGTAAAGGATTTGAGATTAAACTCAAGGAGGTAGAAGATGTGATCCCAAATTTGAAAGATAAGGTTGAAGAAGGCAAGAGGATTGAAGATTGCTTGAACACCAAGCTCAATGATAAAGCAACTGAATGTTCAAAACTTGAAGAAGAGGTTGCCTTGAGAAAAGAACTGGAAAAACCTAAAGAACAAATTGACAAAGGATTGAAGATGAAAGGAGGTTTTGAAATTCTTGATGAGTTGATTAACTCTCAAAAGCCATCAAAATAAAAATCTAGTCTTGGTTTTGAAAAAGGGAAAAGTCTTATAACCAGTGCATCTACAAACTTATATGATAACTTTAAAGTAGAAGGAAAGTCTAAAACAAAGGAGGAAAAAGCTTGCACTGAAGATTCTAAGAAGATTGCCTCTAGAGAAGTAAAGATGGATCAAGATAGAAAGAAAAAAGGTGGATTCGTTCTTGTCTAAAGAAAAAGAAGATTCAAAGGTCCTCCACCTAGAAAGACAACATGCCCCTACTAGGTTCAATCAATATTTTCAAGGTCATTGTTATTCTTGCAATAATTTTGGACATAAGATTGTTAATTGTAGATCTAGGCAAAGAATAAATGATTACATCGGTATAAGACCATTTGTGCCTCAAATATATGGTGTTGTTTATTTTCATGGTTATTGCTATGCTTGCAACAATTTTAGTCATAAGACTGCTGAGTGCAAAACTAAAGTGAAGAGGAACAAATTTATTCCGAAGCACAACATTGTGTGCTACAAATGCAATAAGGTTGGGCATATAGAAATATTTTGCAGAAGTGGTTTTGTGAAGCCACCTATTTAGAACCGAAAGAAGGATGAAACCCTTGTTTTGCAAAAGAAGGATAATGAAAAAGTTTGGAAGGAAAAGAAAGGTCAGGAAAATGAGAAGGATGATTCCACACTTGTGCATTCTACATAAGATCCTATAACAAACCAAGATAGAGCATTATCTCAAGGGGAGCTGTGTTTTGCAAACCTTTTAGCCCCATGAAAAGGACAAGATGTTGATTATTTCAGCATGGAAGATGTATTGGCTCATTTATTTTGGTGAGCAGATCTACTGAACAAATTTGAACTTTTTGATGTAGGTTTTGGAGCAAGTTGATGTTTTGCGGAGGTATGTTGAGTTTCAACGTATCCTTGCGATGTCACAAAGATTTCTGGAAAATGTTTTACCTAACACGTATGAATGCATTTATGGTAGAAAGAGCATTTGAAAAGCTTTTTATGTGGTTTTTGAATGATTTGATCTCATTTTCATTCAAGAGAATTTGCATTTGTGAGCAGAGAAGTGAGAAAAGGCTTTCAAGCTATCTATGCAAAACCCTAGTTGTGGTGTTTGAAGATTTTTGAAGAAATTCCAATGGCAACACCTCAGGTGATTGATGTGGTGGAGAAACCCTGGCCTAGATACAAGAAGTTCCCATTCAAGGAAATGGAAGTTGACAAAGATGGAATTTTATCAAAAGCTCTAGCGGATGTGGTTTATCATGAAGATGTAAGGATTTGCATTCATGCCCCACTGAGTGAAATTCATCACACTTCATCCTTTGAAGTGGTTTGACTTGACTTACTTGTTGACGTGCCTTTTGTGACAGCGCTAGCACAGAATAAAGTTGCCCAACGGTCACTCTATTCTCTCTTGATCAAAGTGTCCCACATGCTAAGATTGCTTGAAAGTTCATGTGTTCGACTCCAAGGTTCCTTTTATCGCGAATAGACTCAGTTGGTTGATGTGTTTTGCTGGTTATTTCAAGGGGACTTACGTAGTTGTTCAATTTCGTGAAGCAATTAGGACATGAATGATTTGGCAATATGGTTCTGGTATCTAAACTGACTCGGAAAATGCAGAATTTAAAGGGGATAGGGATAGGGATTCTACAAGTCTACTTCTAAAGGGTGGAGGACGAGGATCGACTTAAACAATCTTCAAACCAAACTTTGCTTTGTCTCCTTTAGAACAACTCCGACAAAGTTGGTGCAATCTTCAAAGGATGAGAAAATGTTCAAACTATGACACAACACGTTCATACCGTCAACACGACGCATACAAACACATGAACCATAATCGAAGTTAAGTGCTGATACTCCAGTTGACCACGCAAGGCGAACTTACCATCAGCAAGTCCGCTAGTGGTATGGACGAGAAGACTTGCTCAAATCACAACGCCACACTCCACAGCTAACAACTACTTGCATGAAATAAAATCTATTTTACTCTATCTACCTTGAATTGGAAAGACGAACAAGCCTTGCTAGCTACTCACAATAGAAGATAGAACCACCAAACAATGATAAATCTTTATATTATGAGAGTGTTCACAACAACTTCTTACAAAGTCCTCAATGGGAAAACTTCCTTTCCTCCTCAATCTAAGCTAACTTCTAAGCTCTACTCTCTAACTTCTATCTCCAATACTCTCTAGCTCTGATCTATCTCTGATTCTAATTCTAATTATTACAAATGAGGGGGGATGCCCCTTTTATAATAAGTCCAATTCAGTGGACGGTTCAGATCAAATTACAATGAAGGGCTCAGATCGAGCCACCTATGCCCTGATTAGGGTTTCTGCCCTAAAAACCGCCACAAAGAGGAGTGGGCAATGGGCCACGAGAATATTCTCCACTCCCTGGGAATCGCAATAAACAATTAATGCCCTACCATCATCAAGAAGATCACTCATAAGCGGCTAGCGTTGCAGCCTTCTCCCAGGATGCTCAGCCTGATCATAGGAACCCATCTTGCTTCAACCTCACGACGCTGAGATCGGTGGAATATGGTTGGCTGGACCTCCAAGACTGCTACCGTCTGTCCGTATCTGATGCAAGATTTCTTCCATGTCACCAAAGCGTCCTGGGTATGCTGAATTATACTAGAGAACGTGGAGACATTCTCAAAGTCATCCAGGACAAGTGACCTCGCAGCTGAGAAGAATGGAGGCAGTCTACCCTTCAAACCATCAGCAGTTATCTCCTCCGGGACCAACTTTCTAGCAAATATGGCTTCTAATGTATTGAGGACTCCCCCCAAGATGTTGCCCATTGCCTTCTTCACTTTAGCTGAATCTGCCCTTGCTGCGTCGTGAAATCCACGGCCTGTGACCACCGAGGAGTACCAACTGGTGAAATCGTACCTATCACCTCTCTGAATTACACCTCCACCCACTAAGGTTTCTAGAGGTACATGCATCAAAGCCCCCAAACGAAGTACAGTCTTCGTTTGATAGATGCGAGTATCACCCCAGGCCTGATCTACTATATCCATTCGTGCCAAAATATTTGAGGCCTGTCGATAAGCATCGACAAGGTCCTCCATGAATTTTCCTGTCTCAGTATGAACACGGCTAACCCACTTGTCTGCCTCCGTTTCCATTTTCTTTAAATCCTCTAAGGCAACAATTGACTCATTCGGAAGCTCCGATGGACGTTCCACTGCCGGGTCTGCTGGTTCACCTGGACGTGCTAGATTCTGCATATATCCTATCAAGGGTTTGTGCTCCTTCTTCAATTTCTTATACTTCCCCTCCGTGCGGAGCAACTGATCCTTCAATGCCTGATAGGAGTTATCGAACTCCTCGATAACTTGGGCTCCCGTAGGACGACCCAACTCTACTGTGGTGATCACATAATTTTCAGGCCTCTCCTCGGTTCGATCACAATCTTCCCTCGGAATAGCCACCTGAAGCGTGCGGGAGCCTGCATCGTCAGTCGAGATCTTTGAAAACTTTCGGACCCTTTTCTTCTCTGGTGGCGCACTGATCCTCCTGAGGAACTCCTCCATCTCAATGGCCGGATCCGTGTCATCCTCGGGTTCTCTCCTCATTCTGTCGGAAAGCCAATCAGGCATTGTCTGCTGTGGATTACAAATGACAAGGGGCTGTTCTTCTGTTGCCTCCATCTCGTGCACTTCCTCTCTTCTTGCACTGGTTTGCTCAGGCTCATCCTCCTCTATAAGCTGGGTATCTCCCGACCCTTGGGTCCCCTGTTCTGTGTTTTCTTCTTCTTCCAAAGCCGTGTCCAACATCTGCTGAAAATGGGTGTCGACCATTGTTTCCTCTTCCTCCTCTTGTTGGCCGCCCCTGGATAGACTGACACTAGCTGATTCCCGGGCGTTGGGCTGATCTACCTCCTCAAGTCCCCGCTCTTCCTCTAATCCTGCCCTCTGATCGGCAAATAATGAAACCACTCTTAAACTCGAGGATTGAGTTTGTGAGTGCACGGGTGATGCTTGTTCTATCCTCAACGGTATCGGTTGGGTTGGCACTTCCACTTGTGCCCTCGATGTCTGAGCAATTTGTTTCCCTCTTTTTACCGATAATGGCCTTGGGTCACCCATCAAGCTATAAGTAAGGGTGATCGACTTGCTCTTAAGTCTGCATACATGTCTGTCGACCCAAGTCCTGGTAAAAGTCATCACCGGGATAGAAAGAGTGTCCAAGTCCATGATCTCTGGCTCGGACCAATCAGGTGGTGGGACAGGAGTATCCCTAACTGACCCATAGTCGGGTTGCATGGCGTTGACATCCTCCTCCACCTGGTCGGGAACTGGAATAATCTCACATTCTCTAATCAACTTGAGAGGAAGTCTGGAAAACATCCTTCTTCTTATCTCAGCCTCATCCACTGCATTTGCCGGTCCTTGGATGAGCTGCGATAGGTGATAACGTTATACCATCCGGGATGTTCGGTAAGGATAAAATCCTTTGCACATTGATATGACAAATGATAGATTGCAGCTGATCCTCGCGTCTCGGTACGCACGCAAAGGGACACCTCGATGGAATTTCCCATGGTGATGGAAATCAAGCCCACTATCTTTTTCCTTTTGAATCTTATAAGTAGGCAATCAATTGCTAGATATCTCAACATTACTATGTGATGGTGGGGTATCGTGATATGCCGTCTGGGATCACAGTGAACCCACAACGACTAATATGAATTTCGGGGTGGATGGAGCCAATACCCATATTCCTCTAATCGGTGTCAATGCTTCTTTAGATATTCTGCGCTTAGATACTTTGCTGAAGCGTCCTCGCAATATGCATTGTGAATGCATCATTTGCCCGTTTATAGTTGGCGATGTTAACCAAATGTAGCTGTGTGCAGGCTTCATGAATTTTGAATTGACCAGGGGCACAGCCGATTGGCTCTTTGTACGAAATCCCTCTGTACTTAGTCATTCTGGCCAACATGTAAATCACATATGAGCTCGTGTAGAAAGTCTTCGTCACCTTCAAGCTCCTGAATTGCTCATCGATGTGGTTGCTAATCATCCTAGCCCAATCGACACACTCCTTTCCTTCCAAGATGATCTCGATGAAGTAGAACATCCAAGGCTCGAAAATGTAAGCCTGTGCACTCCCATTCACCCGGCTCAGCATCATTATCAAATCACGGTATTCTTGTTTCACGTCCTCGGCAATTATCTGCTTTGGGAGCTTAGTGCGGGGTGGCCTCGGCTTCTGCATCCAAACTCTGTTGATGACTGCAGTGACTCTTTCGAAAGAGGAAGAGTACATCTTATCTGCCCTCTTGTTTGTCCTGTATAACATCTCCTCAGCAGTTGGGATCCCAAATGCTTCTCCGATGGCATCGGGTGTGAAGTTGGCGAGCAGTTTACCATCCGGAGAGACGATCGTCCTACGTTCTGGCTTGTAGTGATTGGCGCACTCCATAATTAGCTCCGGACACTGAATTGTTGGCGGAAAACTAGCAGCTGCGTAGATTCCACTCTTCATTATATTATGTGCCGTGACGGATGGTTGATGGCCCCCTAGCCCGAACATCCTCGATTTGAGTGCATTCAGATTAAATGAACCAAGGTTGGTGTCATTCAATCCTGCCAACTTTGAAACTATTGATGACTTTGGGAGAAATGGCTTAGCGAGCCTCTTAATCATTGCCTGCCGGGATGAGCCAGCCTTGCCTGCTTCAGTGTTTGCAGCTCTGCCTGCGGCTCTGCTTGTTCCTGCAACATCCTTTGCGCCAGCCATCTGCAAAATAAAATAGAAGGATAAGCTAGACTGCAGATTTTTAAAATAAAACAATTCCCGAGATGGCTGCGAATACGGGGTTAGCTTTGAAAATAAAATTTCTCAGCATAAATTTCTAACTCCAAACCTCGTACTGTATAAAAATCTCTGAGTTTAGAGACAACTCTCAGCAACTGCACTTCTGACTGGTGAAGAAAAAAAAAACGCAACAAGCTAATAACTTTCAGCAATGTAGCTAATTTCTCCAGCACAAATTGTTAGAACCTTGACTTCACTTTGTCAACTTCAGCAGTTAGAGGAATAAAGAGTTGCCAGCAATATGAAATTTCAACTTCCTCAACTTCTCAACGTTTAAACTTCGCAGCAACTCCACTTTCAGCTCTTTGAGAATTAAATTCTCCAGCAACTCTGGAAAATAACTTCAACCTTCAACTTCGAAGTTGCAGCAACACACTTTCAGCTTTTCGAAAGAAAGAGTCTCGGCAAATGAAGATTTCTCCAGCACTTCGTACTTTCAGCAACTCAACACTCCGAAATAAAATAAACTCTCACAGAATTTCTCTCCTCAACCACTTGGAAAATATTTTAATCTCTCCAGAACCTCTTCAGCAACTTCAACTTCGAAATAATGTGAGGAGAAATGAGAGAAGAGATTGTTTAAATAACTTTTCCCGGAGAATCCTGCTAAGTAGTGCTGGGGCTATTTTTAGCACCTTCATCAATTTTCCACTCTCTTCGTTCGGAATCTTCTAATTCAAGCGCAGTAGTGGGCTAGTCGTCAGCCGGTCATTATGGCAGTCGCCATTAATAATGATTCCTTCTTCTTCAAATTTCGAATTTCCTCTTAGTCTGCCAGTTAACTCTTGGCGATTTAAACAACTCGCGAGAAAAACAATCACTTGACTTGATTTAAAATTCCATTTTAAAATCTCGCAGTGTTTAAATAAATTCAACTCGAAAAAATTCGTGGGAGTAGCAAATTTATTTCCAACTTTTAAAATGTCTGTCATTTAAATCCTCGATTTCATAAAATTTGCCTTAGACATTTTAAATTCTCTCATTAAAGCGTTCAACTCCGGGCGATAAAAAAAATTGTTTGCGTGCTCGAAATAATTCGTCCTTTGAGATTTAACTTCTGTCAGGAAAATAATCTAGGCAAAACGAATTTCTTCTGAAAATATTAAAATTTCCCTTAGGAAATTAATTTTCAAACTCTGCTAACTCATGGGTGCATTTTAAGCGGGTTCATTTGATTTTCACTTGACCCATGGAAAATATTCGTCGATATCAAATTTTCCCCTTGAAAAAAGATTCGTTAACTTTCAACTGCTTTCGGAGAATTTTAAAACTCATCAAATCATCCTTCCTTGCCAAGGGCGTATTTTTCCCTAGTGAAGTGTTATATCACTTAGAAAAAATTTCTAGCACTTTCTCTACCACAAGCGTATACATTTTGATGAAATATTTATTTCAAAAAAAAAAATTCCTTCACTTTACACCTCTGGCGCACTTTCATGTGTCTACTTTTATTTTGTTGCCTTAGGAAATTTTCTCCAGCAACCTTGGCGTATTTTACTCATGCAAGCCTTGATTTCTCACTTAGAAAATTCTCAAACAGTTAGAATATCCTTGGGCGCATATGGGGTCTTGAACTTTCATTTTTCTGACTTAGGAAATTTTCTCCAGCAACCTAGCCACTTTATCTTGCCTTGGGCGCATTTTGACCTCTCTACTTTCATTTCATGCCTTAGGAAAATTTCGGCCATCTCCTCTTCATCATGGGCGCAAATGCTAGGCCAAGCTTTCATTTCATGTCTTAGAGGGCGCATTTCACCCTTGACACTTTCGTTTTATGCCTTAGAAACTTTTTTTTTTACCCTTTTCTCCTTCTTGAGGGCGCATTTCCATAGGCAAGCTTTTGTTTTCCACGCCTTAGAAACTTTTTTAGTCTTCAATCCTTGAGGTGGGCGCATTTTACTAGGTGAGCTTTTGTTTTCCACGCCTTAGAAACTTTTTAGTCTTCAATCCTTGAGGTGGGCGCATTTTACTAGGTGAGCTTTTGTTTTTTGCCTTAGAAACTTTTCAAG
>CM021110.1:132614746-132696249 GCA_007115665.2 Sequoiadendron giganteum | reverse complement strand
CCTCAAGTCCCCGCTCTTCCTCTAATCCTGCCCTCTGATCGACAAATAATGAAACCACTCTTAAACTCGAAGATTGAGTTTGTGAGTGCACGGGTGATGCTTGTTCTATCCTCAACGGTATCGGTTGGGTTGGCACTTTCACTTGTGCCCTCGATGTCTGAGCAATTTGTTTCCCTCTTTTTATCGATAACGGCCTTGGGTCACCCATCAAGCTGTAAGTAAGGGCGATCGACTTGCTCTTAAGTCTGCATACATGTCTGTCGACCCAAGTCCTGGTAAAAGTCATCACCGGGATAGAAAGAGTGTCCAAGTCCATGATCTTTGGCTCGGACCAATCAGGTGGTGGGACAGGAGTATCCCTAACTGACCCATAGTCGGTTTGCATGACGTTGACATCCTCCTCCACCTGGTCGGGAACTGGAATAATCTCACATTCTTTAATCAACTTGAGAGGAAGTCTGGAAAACATCCTTCTTCTTATCTCAGCCTCATCCACTGCATTTGCCAGAGTCCTCGGATAGAGCTCGATAGGTGTTATTCAGCGTTAAACACCATCCCAGGATGTTCAGTAAGGATGAAAATCCTGCGCACATTGATATGACCAAATGATAAAGATTGCAGCTCGTCCTCGCCTCGGTACTGCAAAGAGGGACGCACCTCAATGGAATTTCCCATGGTGATAGGGAAATCAAGCCCACCCTTCTTTTTCCTTTTCTGAATCTTATCGTAGGCAATCAATTGCCTAGATATCTCAAGCATTACTATGTGATCAGTGGGGTATCGTGGTAACCGATACGGATACGAAGTGAACCCCTGCAGCCTAATATATGTGAATTTCGGGAATTGGATGAGCCAATACCCATATTCCTCAATCGATGTCTGTGCTTCTTTAGATATTCTCTGCTGCGTCCTTTGCTGAAGTGTCCTCGCAATGTGCATTGTGAATGCATCATTTGCCCGTTTATAGTTGGCAATGTTAACCAAATGTAGCTGTGTGCAGGCTTCATGAATTTTGAATTGACCAGGGGCACAGCCGATTGGCTCTTTGTACAAAATCCCTCTGTACTTAGTCATCCTGGCCAACATGTAAATCACATATGAGCTCATGTAGAAAGTCTTCGTCACCTTCAAGCTCCTGAATTGCTCATCAATGTGGTTGCTAATCATCCTAGCCCAATCGACACACTCTTTTCCTTCCAAGATGATCTCGATGAAGTAGAACATCCAAGGCTCGAAAATGTAAGCTTGTGCACTCCCATTCACCCGGCTCAGCATCATTATCAAATCACAATATTCTTGTTTCACGTCCTCGGCAATTATCTGCTTTGGGAGCTTAGTGCGGGGTGGCCTCGGCTTCTGCATCCAAACTCTGTTAATGACTGCAGTGACTCTTTCGAAAGAGGAAGAGTACATCTTATCTGCCCTCTTGTTTGTTCTGTATAACATCTCCTCAGCAGTTGGAATCCCAAATGCTTCTCCGATGGCATCCGGTGTGAAGTTGGCGAGCAGTTTACCATCCGGAGAGACAATCGTCCTACGCTCTGGCTTGTAGTGATTGGCACTCCATAATTAGCTCGGGACCAGCGAATTCTTTGGCGGAAAACTAAGCAGTGCGTGGAATTCCCTCTTCATTATATTATGTGCCGTAGCGGATGGTTGTCTTCTTACGGGTATACTCGATTTGAGGTACGTGAATTAAATGAACCAAGGTTGGTGTCATTCAATCCTGCCAACTTTGAAACTATTGCTGACTTTGGGAGAAATGGCTTAGCGAGCCTCTTAATCATTGCCTGTCGAGATGAGCCATCCTTGCCTGCTTCAGTGTTTGCAGCTCTGCCTGCGGCTCTGCTTGTTCCTGCAACATCCTTTGCGCCAGCCATCTGCAAAATAAAATAGAAGGATAAGCTAGACTGCAGATTTTTAAAATAAAACAATTCCCGAGATGGCTGCGAATACGGAGTTAGCTTTGAAAATAAAATTTCTCAGCATAAATTCCTAACTCCAAACCTCGTACTGTATAAAAATCTCTGAGTTTAGAGACAACTCTCAGCAACTGCACTTCTGACTGGTGAAGAAAAAACGCAGCAAGCTAATAACTTTCAGCAATGCAGCTAATTTCTCCAGCACAAATTGTTCGAACCTTGACTTCACTTTGTCAACTTCAGCAGTTAGAGGAATAAAGAGTTGCCAGCAATATGAAATTTCAACTTCCTCAACTTCTCAACGTTTAAACTTCGCAGCAACTCCACCTTCAGCTCTTTGAGAATTAAGAGTCTCGGCAAATGAAATTTTCTCCAGCACTTCGTACTTTCAGCAACTCAACACTCCGAAATAAAATAAACTCTCACAGAATTTCTCTCCTCAACCACTTGGAAAATATTTCAATCTCTCGAGAACTTCTTCAGCAACTTCAACTTCGAAACAATGTGAGGAGAAATGAGAGAAGAGATTGTTTAAATAACTTTTCCCGGAGAATCCTGCTAAGTAGTGCTGGGGCTATTTTTAGCACCTTCATCAATTTTCCACTATCTTCGTTCAGAATCTTCTAATTCAAGCGCAGTAGTGGGCTAGTCGTCAGCCGGTCATTATGGCAGTCGCCATTAATAATGATTCCTTCTTCTTCAAATTTCGAATTTTCCTCTTAGTCTGCCGGTTACCTCTTGGCGATTTAAACAACTCGCGAGAAAAACAATCACTTGACTTGATTTAAAATTCCATTTTAAAATCTCGCAGTGTTTAAATAAATTCAACTTGAAAAAATTCGTGGGAGTAGCAAATTTATTTCCAACTTTTTAAAATGTCTGTCATTTAAATCCTCGATTTCATAAAATTTGCCTTAGACATTTTAAATTCTCTCATTAAAGCGTTCAACTCCGGGCGATTAAAAACTTGTTTGCGTGCTCGAAATAATTCGTCCTTTGAGATTTAACTTCTGTCAGGAAAATAATCTAGGCAAAACGAATTTCCTCTGAAAATATTAAAATTTCCCTTAGGAAATTAATTTTCAAACTCTGCTAACTCATGGGTGCATTTTAAACGGGTTCATTTGATTTTCACTTGACCCATGGAAAATATTCGTCGATATCAAATTTTCCCCTTGAAAAAAGATTCGTTAACTTTCAACTGCTTTCGGAGAATTTTAAAACTCATCAAATCATCCTTCCTTGCCAAGGGCGTATTTTTCCCTAGTGAAGTGTTATATCACTTAGAAAAAATTTCTAGCACTTTCTCTACCACAGGCGTATACATTTTGATGAAATATTTATTTCAAAAAAAATTCCTTCACTTTACACCTCTGGCGCACTTTCATGTGTCTACTTTTATTTTGTTGCCTTAGGAAATTTTCTCCAGCAACCTTGGCGTATTTTACTCATGCAAGCCTTGATTTCTCACTTAGAAAATTCTCAAACAGTTAGAATATCCTTGGGCGCATATGGGGTCTTGAACTTTCATTTTCTTGACTTAGGAAATTTTCTCCAGCAACCTAGCCACTTTATCTTGCCTTGGGCGCATTTTGACCTCTCTACTTTCATTTCATGCCTTAGGAAAATTTCGGCCATCTCCTCTTCATCATGGGCGCAAATGCTAGGCCAAGCTTTCATTTCATGTCTTAGAGGGCGCATTTCACCCTTGACACTTTCGTTTTATGCCTTAGAAACTTTTTTTTTTACCCTTTTCTCCTTCTTGAGGGCGCATTTCCATAGGCAAGCTTTTATTTTCTCACACTTAGGCGTTCTTTAGGCTCCAAGAACCTTGGGCGCATATGGGGGAGGACCTTCCATGTGAGGGCGCATTTTAACTAGCTTACTTTATTTTTGTGACTTAGGCATTTTTCACATGCAAGCTTTGACTTGAGGGCGCATTTCATGGGGTGAGCTTTTGTTTTTGCCTTAGAAACTTTTTCAAGCCTCTGCCTTGAGATGGGCGCATTTTACTAGGTGAGCTTTCATTTTTGCCTTAGGCGTTTTTTTCAAGCCTCTGCCCTTGAGGTGGGCGCATTTTACTAGGTGAGCTTTTGTTTTTGCCTTAGAAACTTTTTCAAGCCTCTGCCTTGAGATGGGCGCATTTTACTAGGTGAGCTTTCGTTTTCGCCTTAGAAACTTTTTCAAGCCTCTGCCTTGAGATGGGCGCATTTTACTAGGTGAGCTTTCATTTTTGCCTTAGGCGTTTTTTCAAGCCTCTACCTGTTCCTGCTCTTGCATTCTATTTTTAGCAAGTTGTGCTATTTTTAGCAAATCCCTTGATTTTCAACCTCTAAGGCTCCGTTTTGCCTGAAAATTTCATCAGATGATATTCTCTGCCTTGTGAACCTGTTTTGTCAGTCCTCTGCCCTGACCTGCTATTTATAGCCACCTGCTATTTATAGTAAGTTTGACTTTCTGACTTTAGTAGCTCCGTTTTGCCTGAAAGTTGCAACGCTTGATCTTGATAGCTTGAGGGTTACTCGGACGCCAACCTCGGGTGCAGACCTGCTATTTATAGCCGTGCTCTGACTTACTAAAAATAGTAAGTTCTCCGACTTTGCTCAAATTTTGCCAGCAGGTACCTTGAAGTGTGCTGACATGGGTGGGGTACTTTGTTTCGGCTATTTCTGGATTTCACCTCCTATAAAAGTGGAAACCCTAATTTGACTTGCATGTATCCCGAACGGTCTTGTTTGACTTCGTTCCTTCTGCATGTCGTTCTGCTTGCTGGACTGGAGTGTTGGGCGGCTGCCGGAGTGTACCTGCTAAAAATAGAAACTGTCTGAAAAGTGACTCATCCACTGCCGGATGGTTTTGCATGTCATATTGCCTGCGGGATCTCAAAAAACCCAGAAAAACCCAGAAAACTGGTCTGCATGCATGTACTGGCTAAAAATAGTAAGTCCTCAAAACTCGATCTTCTCTGCTTGCAAGCCACACCGTTGCGAAGCTCTCGAAAAACCCATGAAGAAAAACCCGACATGCGTTGAAAAACACTGCATGCGAACCCTAAAAATAGCCTCCGAAGGCTGAACTCTGAAAGTGGTTGTCTCGGTTTGCATGTTACATCACTGCGAAGGTTTTGGAAAACCCAGAAGGATTCCCCAGACATGCATCTGAAAAGCTCATGTAGAAACCCTAATTTGGCTCTTAAAGCCTGAAATGCCAAAAATAGTAAGTCGTCTGATCTGGCTCAAAATTTACGTGTAGACAGCTTGATGTCACTCGGATGCAGTGGAACTGACAGAATTCCAAAATCTCAATAAAATAGTCCCAAGTTGAATACTTACTAAAAATAGTAAGTTGCCAGAATACAGTGAAAATTTAGGGGGACTCTGCTGGAAGTCTTCTGACTGCTGCTCTAAGCTTAGATTTCAATTTTATAACTCAGTCTGACCTTAAATAAGCCTGAAGGATGAAAACCCTAATTACACAGACTTGACCAATATTTCAACCCGGGTCAAACGACGGGACAATCCCCGGAAGGACCAGAGACCAGAGAGAGAGCGAACCAAAGCCAAAAGACCAGACTGGAGCAAGATTTAGGGGGGTCCCCATCTTGATGGGGTGATGTGTGAAAAAAGGTCACAACAGGCACCCCCTGGCTATAGGGGTGCATTTTCGTGATAAACTGCGATTTTTTATGACTGTTGACCTTCAACATCTTCCGCTTCTACCTTCATTTTCCAGTGTTTGACAAATTTGTTGGATTCGCTTGATGATTTGTCAGAAAGCTAGCAGAATTTTGAAAAAGATGACTAATTTTGCAAGTGTTAACAATTGCATTTGACCTCTCAAATTCAAGGTCACCCCTGGCAAGCAAGGGCACTTTTGGCTCTAGATTTGATCATTTTCTGATGATTTTCACTCTCCTTCACGCTTTGCAATCAGCGTGTTGCTTGGATGAGTTGACTACATTGAAGCATTAGTACTATTGATGTGAATACATTCACCATTGTGATTGCATTCACCATTTTGCATGCACAGACACTGCAAAGTTGACTTGGGTGTAAACTGCAAAGGCATCTCCCTTGTAGCAAGGTGTACTGTTTCTAGACTTAGAATATTTTTTACATTTTTATATTTTTTACATTTTTCACTTGTTGAAAATCCCCTTCGTCACGAAGTATCTTTTTGAGCATCTTTTGCCATATAATCTTCTGTGATGTGTTTGAGGCTTAGATTTTGACACTTGGTATCTGGTTTTTTGCCATTGTTGACCTTGAAGGTCCTAACTTTTCTCCTGAAAAAGTGAAGTAGACCTACCAGAGCTAAACTGAATTTTTCTTGATTGTAACTTGACCAATGTGATAGTGAAGTGAAATAAGCCACTAAAAAATATTTTCAATCAATTCTAGAAAGATCCTATATTTTAGGGTTTTCCTAAAAATAGGGGCTTGAAACCCTAATTTTCAAAATTTTCAAAATTTTCCAGTATCCTTTGGACACTAAACCCACAAAAATTCCATGCTTTGTTTGACCTAAAACTGACTTTTGATGACAATTTTACTAGATTTAGACCATTTTAATCAAAATGCCTTATTGAAGCAAAAATTTAATTTTGCGTACAACATTAGGCTCCATCTGGTGACCATGTCGAATACTTACGACATAGGAGAACTAAGAATCTCTAGGTTTTAAAGCATAGACCAATATCTTATTAGTTGGGCATGGAGTTAAGACTCTTTCAATTTTCCTATTGGTTTGGAATTTTCCTAAAATCACCTAAAACAAGACTACTTTCACTCAAAAACTGACATCTAATGGCCTTTATTCTTGGGCGCCCTTGGGCTACAGGGGTGCATTTTTCGTGATAGACTGCCATTTTTTATGACTGTTGACCTTCAACATCTTCTGCTTCTGCCTTCATTTGCTGGTGTTTGACAAATCTGTTGGATTCGCTTGATGATTTGTCAAAAAGCTAGCAAAATTTTGAAAAAGACAACTAATTTTGCAAGTGTTAGCAACTGCATTTGACCTCTCAAATTCAAGGTCACCCCTAGCAAGCAAGGGCGCTTTTGGCTCCAGATTTGATCATTTTCTGATGATTTTCACTCTCCTTCACGCTTTGCGATCACCGTGTTGCTTGGTTGAGTTGACTGCGTTGAAGCATTGTTGTTGTTGACGTGAGTACGTTCACCGTTGTGATTGCATTCACCATTTTTCATGCACAGACACTACAAAGTTGACTTGGGCGTAAACTGCAAAGGCATCTCCCTTGTAGCAAGGTGTATTGTTTCTAGGCTTAGAATATTTTGCATATTTTTATATTTTTTACATTTTTCACCTGTTGAAAATCCCCTTCGTCTCGAAGCATCTTTTGCCATAGAATCTTCTGTGATGCATTTGAGGCTTAGATTTTGACACTTGGTATCTAGTCATTTGCCATTGTTGACCTCGAAGGTCCTAACTTTTCTCCTGAAAAAGTGAAGTAGACCTACCAGAGCTAAACTAACTTTTTCTTGATTCTGACTTGACCAATGTGATAGTGAAGTGAAATAAGCCAATAAAAAATATTTTCAATCAATTCTAAAAAGATCCTATATTTTAGGGTTTTCCTAAAAATTGGGGCTTGAAACCCTAATTTTCAAAATTTGCTAGTATCCTTTGGATACTAAACCCACAAAAATCCCATGCTTCGTTTGACCTAAAATTGACTTTTGACGACAATTTACTAGATTTAGACCATTTTAATCAAAATGCCTTATTGAAGCAAAAATTTAATTTTGGGTACAACATTAGGCTCCATCTGGTGACCATGTCAGATACTTATGACATAGGAGAACTGAGAATCTCTAGGTTTTAAAGCATAGAAGAGTATCCTATTAGTTGGGCATGGAGTCAGGACTCTTTCAAAACACCAATTGGTTTGGAGTTTTCCTAAAATCACCTAAAACAAGACTACTTAATTTTCTAAAACACGACAAGACTTTATGGAATGGGGAAAAACATTACAACATAACGAAAAACAAAGATAAATTATTTACAAATATTTACTCCACCCCTGAAGGGATGAAATGTTTGAGATACTACCTGTTGTATGGTAGTGGGAAGAGTCTTCCATCCAAATGCGAGAGAATATAGGAATTCTCTCCTGCGAACTCGTGGATCTCGAATGGCCCTAGCCCAAGGGAGTTAATTTTATCGTGCATTCCCTTGGGCTCGTGTCTCTTGTCCCATAACAAGACTTTATCTCCGATCTCAAAGTCTCATTGACGAGCCTTCTTGTCGAAGATCTTCTCCACTGGCTCTTGATGCTGAGTGATTTTATCGACTACCTCCACCCTTTCCTCTTGTAGCTTCATCAAGCATAAGTTGCGTTTCTTGATTGGATCTTTGAATTCTTCATCTTCCATTGTGGATGCCAGCTACAAAGCAGACAACTCCAATGTGATGGGTAGCATAGCTTTTATGCCATATAAAATAGTGAAAGGGAAGTGTCGATAGCTCTCTTGGGAGTGATCTGTTGGCCCAAAGAGCATCGTACAATTTGTTGTGCCAATCTCGTTGATTGGAGTCAACTAACTTGTGCATGGTCGTGACAATGTTCTTGTTGGATGATTCGGCTTGTCCATTACCCTGTGGATAGTAATATGAAGAGTGGGACAAAGTGATGTCATGATAAAAACAAAATTCTACCAGCTCCTTGGATGAGAAGCTTCTTGCGTTGTCAATCATGATCTTCCATGGTACCTCAAAGTACAAAATGATGTTTTCTTTGAGAAAGTTGCACACAACTTTGGAAGTAGCTTGCTTGGTAGGAATCGCCTCAACCCACTTTGTGAAATAATGTTTTTCTATCAAGACATAAACATGCCCCTTGTTGGAATGTGGATTGATCGGACCTACACAATTGAGACCCCATTGTTGAAATGGAGCATCTATAATTACCGGCCTGAGTGGAAAGGCTGCTAGCTTAAGTTTGCCAACAAACTATTGGAACATTTGACATTTGTGCACCCAGTCATGCGTCACGAAACAAAGTTGGTCAGTAGAACTGTGCTCATAGGATTTTGAACGATGTGACCCTTGATGAGAAGTGACCACTGCATGCTTGATTGTGGAATGCCTCCAACAACCATTGTTGTTGGTCACTGTTGACACATAGTAGGAATGTTCCATCAAGCCCACACTTGAATAGAACGTTGTTTCTAAGCACGTATTTTTGTGCTCTTAATCTCAGAGTTCTTTTTTGTTGTTTTTCCAAGTGAGTTGGACATTCACCATAGGTCAAATAGTACCATAGTTCAGTGTACCATTCCTCACCAAAATCAACTAATAGGACCTGTTGATGGGTGTTTTATGACCGCACCAACATAGAATAAAGTTTCCAATGGTAACTCTATCCTCTCTTGATCAAAGTATTTTGTATGCTAAGATTGCATGAAAGATCATACGTTCAACTCCAAGGTTCTTTATGCAAGGGGATAGCCTCAGTTGGCTTGATGTGATTTTGCTGGGTATTTCAAGGGGACTTACACAATTGTTCAACTTTGAAGCAGTTAAGATGCGAATGCTTTGGCGATGATGCTCTGATTTCTAGACTAACCGGGGAAATACTGAAATTAAAGGAGATAAGGGGGTAGAGATTCTATCATCTACTGCTAAAAGCGGGATGCGAGGATCAACTTCAACAAGCTTCGAACATGACTTTTATTTGCCTCCCTTCGGACAACTACAAAACCGGTGCAATCTTCAAAGGATGGGAAAGATATTCAAATTATGACACAACATGCACATACCATCACAACGATGCATACAGACATATGAATCACAATTTAAGTTAAGTGCCAAACACTCCAGCTGACCACGTAGGGCGAACTCACCATCAGCGAGCCCGCTAGTGGTATGGATGAGTGAAGACTTGTTTAGGCCAAACAACATATTCCACAGCTAAAAACTACTTGCATGAAATAAAATCTACTTTACTATATCTACTTTGAATTGGAAAGATGAAAGGGCCTTGCTAGCTGTTCATAACAAAAGAAGAAATCACCAAGCAATGAAACTCTTTATATCATGAAAAGTATTCACAACAACCGTTTGTAAAACTTTCAAAGGAAAGTTTTCTTCCCTCCTCAATCTTAGCTAACTTCTAAGCTAATCACTATATTCCTTCTCGACTCTCTAGCTCAACTCTATCTCTGATACACCTACCTGTCTTATGGAGAATCAAGTGTGGACCTTGAGATTTGATGGATCGAAATCCAAAAAGGGAAATGGAGAAAGATTTGAACTTATTAGCCCTAAGGGAGAAGCATATCTAGGTGCTTATAGACTCCAATTCTCTTGCACTAACAATGTTACTAAATATGAATCTTTGATTCATGGATTGATCCTAGCAATAGAGAAAGGCGCTAAAATTGTGCATGCCATTAGAGATTCAGACATAGTGGTTCGCCAGGTAAGAAAGCAATACGCCTATCACAACAAAAGATTAGCCCGTTACCAGAATAGAGTCTGGGACTTGATCAAGAGCTTCGATGCATTCAATATCAAGCAGGTGTATAGGTCCAAAATTCCAGTAGCAAACTCTCTCGCGCAGGCAGCCAGTTCATTGGAACCATTGGCCATGGAAGGTTTAAAGAAGTTCATAGTGGAGTTGATCTCCACACCCTCAATTCCGGATAACATAAATAATTTCCAAGTGTTCGATGACAATAAACAGATCTTGGAGTTTTTGACAAGCTCCAGAGTGTTTGAAGCACAAATTATAGATGAAGAAGAAACCGAGGAAGCAGAGTTTGACACTGAAGGTATTTTAAATCTGAAGACAAATGTTATCCCTAGAGGAATGGTTGAGTTAGAGAGACTCTTTGATCCCGATAGACTGAGTAGAAATCAGAGTACTCAAGGAAATGAATGTGAAGCCATCAACCTGGGAACTAATGAACAAGTGAAGAATGTTTTTGTGGGTAAGGTTTGTACCCCAAGAGAAAAGGAAGGTATCGTGCAAGCATTGAGAGAATTCTCTGATGTGGTGGCCTGGGACTACGAAGACCTAAAAAAATATGACACTTCCTTGATTACACACACAATCCTGTTAAAGCCAGGGAATAAGCCATTCAGACAAAGGCAGAGGCCTGTGAACCCACTGCTAAAACCATTGATTTATCAGGAGGTTAAGAAGCTCCTTTCAGCCAGGATTATCTTTCTAGTGAGGCACTCGACATGGGTCGCCAATCTAGTACCAGTAAAAAAAAAGAATGGTGAGATAAGATTGTGTGTCAACTTTCGGAATTTGAATAGAGCATCTGAAAAGGATAACTACCCCTTGCCCTCGTTGGATGAAGTGCTCCAAATTGTTAATGGCTCCCAGATGATGTCCTTCTTAGATGGCTATTCCGGATACAGCCAAGTGATGGTTGAAGAGGCAGATAGATTGAAGACCACTTTCACCACCAAGTGGGGGACTTTTGCTTATAGAAGAATGCCTTTTGGCTTGATTAACATCGTAGCTACATTTCAGCGAGCTATGGATATTGCTTTTCGGGATTTAGTTGGAAAATGCATCATCATATACATGGACGACTTGACCGTGTTTTCCAAGAAAAGGAAGATCGTGTTGAGGACCTGAGGAAGATCTTTCAGAGATGCAGAAGGTTTGGCATTTCCCTCAACTCAAAGAAGTGTGTTTTCGGGGTCACTGAAGGAAGATTATTAGGACACGTCATTTTAGATCAAGGCATATCAATTGACCCAAACCGTATTGAAGCAATTTCAAAGATCGGTATGCTAGGGAGCCAGAAGGAGTTGACGTCTTTCTTTGGCAAGATTAATTTCGTAAGAAAGTTTATAACTGGGTTTGCCGAGATTGTCAGACCATTGAATGAGATGTTGAAGAAGGATGTGAAAGTTGAATGGACCCCTCAAACAAGGAAGGCATTTGATGAGATCAAGCAAGCAATAGTGGATGCTCCAGCACTGGTTAGTCTAGATTATGCCAAGCCATTCTATCTGTACTCCTTTTCTTCGGAGCACACGTGTGCAGCGGTATTGACCCAAAGAACAGAAGAAAAGGATGAGCATCCAATTGCCTTGATGAGTGCACCGTTGAAAGAGGTAGAATTAAGATATCCAAATGTTGAAAAACAGGCCTATGCTTTGGTGAAGGCCGCCAAGAAATTCGAGCATTATATTCTAAGAAGCAAAGTCTATGCAATAGTTCCAGATGCCACGATGAAGACACTATTGATGCAAAATGAATTAGGAGAAAGAAGAAGCAAGTGGATCGCCACTTTGCAAGAGTACGAAATGGAGATACAGCCGATGAAGTTTGTCTGAGGACAAGCTTTGGCGCAAACAATTGCAATGGTAGGACTTGGATTGGTACAAAAAACATATGTGTTGGAAGATGTGTCGCCAGGAGAATGGTATGATGACACTGTTTATTACTTGTTAAATCACAGGTGTCCTTCACATTTGAATCCAATACAGCGAAGGGCATTAAGAATGAAGAGCTAGATATTTATGCTACAAGGATCAGTGCTTTATAGGAGAAATCACGAAGGGATTTGTTTAAGATGTGTAGGAAAAAGAGAAGCTAAGCAGATTATGGAACACTTTCATGAGAAGTTTGGAACAGGTCACAGAGGTGGTTTGGCCACAACTCATCAAATTTCAAGGGCTAGATATTACTGGCCCACACTTTTTAAAGATGCTTATGAACATGTGAAGACTTGCCATATTTGTCAAACAACTGCATACAGAGAAAAGAATCCAGCTATGCCCTTACAGCCAGTGATTGAAGTCGGGTCGTTTGCAAAGTGGGGTTTAGACTTTATTGGAATGATTAATCCACCTTCCTCGGTGCAACATAAGTATCTTTTGACAACCACAGACTATTGCACAAGGTGGACGGAAGCTCAAGCTCTTAAGCTTTGTATGACACACGTGGTAATTAAGTTCCTTGAAGAGAATATTATTACAAGATTTGGATGTCCACACGCCTTGGTGTGCAACAATGGTCCCACTTTTTAGTCGTTGAAGTTTTCAAATTGGGCCTTCGAGTATGGGATCGCCTTAAAGTTCTCTTCCAATTATTATCCACAGGGGAATGGACTTGCAGAGGCCACAAATAAAAATTTGCTAAATGCTATCAAGAAGCTGCTGGATAAAAACCCCAAGGATTGGCATACGCAGTTAAGGTTTGCTCTATGGGCAGATAGGACCAGAACGAAGAATTCTTTGGGAACATCTCCTTATCATTTGGTATATGCGCAAGACCCTGTCTTCCCAGATCAGTTGAGGATCCCTACTCTTCAGTTTATTTAGGAGTATCTCGAGGGAGAAGATCGAATTCAAGTCAGGTTGTCCCAATTGATGCACTTGGAGGAGAAAAGATGTTAAAGATCGTATAATTCAAGCAGGTCTGATTATGTTTGTCAAAGACGTTTCTCAGATTTCTTCTCTTTTGTTGAATGTGCTGATTGCAGAACATTGTCCGATTTCTATGTCTGCATATCGAATTAGGAACCACCATAAATACGGGAGAAGTGTCCGCCCCTAAGAGGCATGCCTCATGAGAGGACGTGTCTCCACGAGTGGAGACACATCCACTCATGGGACGCGTCCTTTAGGGTGCGACCTGTGACAGGTTTGTTTACCATTAGTTACGTATATACTAACACATATACTCCCTTCTATAAGGTGGCGGATGATTAAGAGGATTCCGATTTAATAAATGCAGAATATATCATCACGGGAATGATCGAATTTATATGTATGCTCATAACTTCGATTTAAATATTTCTTTAGAAATATCATAACATGAATGATGATCTTTGATCACTTACGAATGACAATGGAACTTGCATCACTGTCATTCATATCTGACCGAAGCTATCATCCATTAACACTCCCTCTTAGCTAGGGAAGATATTTCAAATCAAATAAGTCAAGATATCACCTTCACACGTGATATCGAAGATATGATATGCTTTTCTCAAAGTTGTCAAGTCACATGACTTTCTTCATAACACATCTTCATTATTCAAAACTCCCTCTAAAACTTCCAAAGTGATATCACCTATCTCGTGATATCAGAAGATATGATATGCTTCTGAAAGTGTCAAGTCACATGACATTCTCCATAACACATCTTCATTATTTCAACACTCCCTTTTTAACTAGGGAAGAGGACTCCACTCAAGTGTTTATTGATATCACCTAACTTGTGATATCAGAAGATATGAAATGCTTTTGAAGGCGTTAGGTCTCATGACATACTTCATAACACATCTTCACTATTCAATACTCCCTCTAGGCTAAGGAAAATAACTTCCACTAAGTAAAACTAATATTACCTAACTCGTGATATCAGAAGATATGGTATGCATCTGAAAGTGTCAAATCACATGACATTCTTCATAACCTATCTTTATTATTTCAATACTCCCTCTTTAACTAGGGAGGATGAACTCTTATTAGCACTCCCTCTAAGCTAGGGAGGATCAACTCCAAACACGTATAAAGTGATATCACCTAACTCGTGATATCAGAAGATATGGTATGCTTCTGAAAGTGTCAAGTCACATGACATTCTTCATACATATCTTCATTATGGTATGTGCACTGACATCAAGTCACATGATGTCTACCATAGTTCATGGCATATCCACGGATATAATCATCCACCATGATTATCTCTTATGGATCACAATGACCTTCAGATATCAAGTCTCATGATATCCATCAAGGTGTCTAAGAGATACTATCATGACATGTCTATAGATATCAAGTCATATGATATCTATTATGATAGTTCATCATTGTAGAGTCGTCACTTTACAATGTCAAATACAAGTGTTCATTATCAGAAAGATCGTCACCTTTCGATAATGTACACAGGAGGAGTAGGCCCATAAAGTCATGGAGTCACACACATGAAAAAAGAGTTTACACATTAAACGTCTTTATATATATTAGTACAATTTATAAACAATTTGTATTTCAAACATAAATAACAAATTACATTTCAACCATACCAAGTTTCTTCCTGAAGTGCTCTACCTTGATCCGGGAGAGAGGCTTGGTGAGAATGTCTGCAATTTGATCATTTGTACTAATATACTCCAACTGAATCACTTTCCTTTCCACCATATCTCTCACATAATGATAGGGGATCTCAATGTGTTTAGATCAAAGAGTCCCACAATCAATTTACGAAGCCACACTGCTTCTGTTGCACCCATTGAGGCTGCAATATATTCAGCTTCTTGTTGAGCTTTGTGCCACAAAAGACTGTTTTCTGCAGATCCAAGAGATCATAGCCAATCCTAAACTGTAGCAACATCTTGATGTGCTTTTCCGATCGGCTACACTTCCAGCCCTAATCATATCCAGTAGTGCTTTGAAGATATCTCAATATATGTTTTACTAGGACCTTCCATTTGTTGTTGGAGTGCTCTACCAAATGAGCTACTGGCCCTTTGTGGCCAACCCATCATAAGTCCGGGTGTGGCTTATATCCAACACCCCCCCTTAAGCCATACTACGGGTGCAAGGTGCTCTTTTGAAGTTAGATCCTGGGACCTGTCGACATGGAGTCTCTCAACATGACGCCTCATCTCAGTCTCAAAGATGAACAAGGCTTTCACCTCATATCTCTCTATCTCAAAGCATTACAACAAGTGAAGATGAGACTCCCTCTGAAGCTCTAATTACTTCTTCTTCGAAGGGATGACTTCAACCATCCACACAGTCTGATGGTAGCAAGCAGAGTCTTCATTTTCTTCTTTTGTAAACAATCACTTATGCTTTTGATCTGTTCTGAAAGCATTTAGAAGAGATTATAAATAGTTCATAACTATCCAAAGAAATATCAAGGTAAAATCATACAAGTTATATCATGAATGAAATTTTCAAATGATCTTATGCTAGTGAACACAACACAATTCAAGAGATTTCACCAGATCAAGAAATAAAAAAAATAAAAATGATATAACTCAGCGACCAAAGAATACTTATCTTTTTAACTATTTTGATCCGTCCTTAATGAAGTCATGAATCTGAACGATCAATCACAATTTTTGCTCTCTTCGCCCTTTACAATGGCGTTGATCGCATCGAGTTTGCCCTTCGTATGAGCTCAAAATCGAAGACTCCTGTGACAGTGCTCATTTGATTTCCAGATAGCACAGGTCCCTTCACTCAACCTTGCCAATATCAGGCTTCTTAGTGCCATGATGACCCGAGGATTAAGACTCCAATGCAAAATTAAACTATGTGCTCGACATCCTATAGTCGCTGCTATTGGCAAACATTTTCGTCACTTAATTGTCTCCTGAGATGACCCGAGATTTTCGATAGCAATAGATTTCGTCTCATGGCTTCCCAAATACACACGACAGATTCCTCATCTCGGTGCAAGGGAATAATAGACAAATCTGGGAGCTTCTATCCGCCAAAGTGCAAACGAAGGAGGGACTGTGAGAAGATGATATTAGATGGCCGTTGGCAATGACATGCCCGTCCATGACCTCCGCAAAAGAAGAGTCCACAGCAACCTTTTAAGATCAAATCCCTTCGTCATCGTCATTTCCTAATTTTGAAATTACCTTTTCTGCTAACCATATGGATTCAGGGCACTCTCCTTTCATGTCTATAGAATCCCAAAGTATGGGATCACGTCGCTAGTTTCTAGCAAATATCTCAATACAATGCAAACGTTCTTTGTATCACCCACCAAGTCGATGGTCTCCTTGAAAGTGCCTTGAACCACTACTGCGCTCCCCTCACGTACGCATTGCCAAATGTTTGATCATCATGGCCCGTTTGCTTGTGGAGAATGGGCAACGTGATTATCACGATGGTAGATGGTGACGAATATTTGAGCCGATACCGTTATGTCACACAACCAGGAAACCAACCGCCACTAATAGCCACTTCACAAACCCGCATCAAACTATCATTCCTCTTTCACGGGAATATGGAGTAGGCGTACATCATGAGGATTCCCGGCCAGAGCTGTGAGACTCGGCCTGATCGCCTTGGAGGTGATTGCTCCTATCAAACACCCGACCCTGTCCTGCAATGATATATCGCTGTCCTGGTATCGGTGGATGCCTGTGTGTGGGATTCCAATACTGGACCTGAATCGAACCCTTCAATCTGAGTGCTGTACCAGAGCAGCTACGTCCTCTGCACTCTTGGCAAGACATGGAGTCCTCTACCCGGCAAGATCACGGGAGAGAATCGCTAGTTGGTGGCATTCGCATCTACCCGACCCCTTTGTTCAATACGGATAGTTGATGGTTGTTTCCGGAATCATCATTGAACGCCAACCAAAGATCATAATAATCTCGATACTCCTTCAACCAGACAGATGCCAGCTCTGATACCATGTTAAAGATCGTATAATTCAAGCAGGTCTGATTATGTTTGTCAAAGACGTTTCTCAGATTTCTTCTCTTTTGTTGAATGTGCTGATTGCAGAACATTGTCCGATTTCTATGTCTGCATATCGAATTAGGAACCACCATAAATACGAGAGAAGTGTCCGCCCCTAAGAGGCATGCCTCATGAGAGGACGTGTCTCCACGAGTGGAGACACGTCCACTCATGGGACGCATCCTTTAGGGTGCGACCTGTGACAGGTTTGTTTACCATTAGTTACGTATATACTAACACATATACTCCCTTCTACAAGGTGGCGGATGATTAAGAGGATTCCAATTTAATAAATGCAGAATATATCATCACGGGAATGATCGAATTTATATGTATGCTTATAACTTTGATTTAAATGTTTCTTTAAAAATATCATAACATGAATGATGATCTTTGATCACTTATGAATGACAATGGAACTTGCATCACTGTCATTCATATCTAACAGAAGCTATCATCCATTAACAAAAGAGATGAAGCATTGGAGAATTTGGTCAAACATCAAGGATTTGTGAAGAGATGGTTTGACAAGCAGGACAAGGTCAAGGCCTTTAGGATTTCAGATTTAGTTTTATGTTGGGACAAGGCCCGCGAGAGAAAAGGTGATCACGACAAGTTTGACAAACTATGGTTGGGCCCATATCAGATTTCTGAGATCCTGGGAGATAATGCATTCAGATTGAAAATGCTAACAGGGGAGGATATCCCATTGCTAGTCAATGGGCGGTTCATCAAGCATTATTTCCAAGTGTAGGTTCCCTCCTGGGTCCTACTTTGTACATAGTTAGATTAGGTCACTTTTCCCGCTTTCCTTTTTGGTTTTGGTTTTGGTTTGTTACCCTTTGGGTTTTTGGCTTTGGTGTTTCTTCCCTTGAGTTGTCCACTCAAGTGGTTTTGGTTTTGGTTTGGAGTGGACATAAATTTTGGGTTTCCCGTTGCGGAGGGGGTGATGATTTTTTCCTTACACAGTTTGGTTTACCGCCATTGGGTTTTTATGGATTTGTGCAAATGATAGAATGCCAAGGTTGTTTTCCTCTTATCATCATCCGGTTTTGTATAAACTTGACTCAGAAGGTCAATCAGTTATTGTGTCTTAAACACATAATTCTGAGATCATAATGTCTTATCTATTCAACGAGGTACTTTGAGTCATTTTGATTTCTTGGGAGAGGTTACGACAAGTAAAAAATTTACATCTTGCTTTAGTGCCACTACAATTCTCAAACCCATTGGTAGCTTCACTGCTTGCCAACCAATTATGGAATTGACGGAAAATCAAAAAAGAAAAGGAAAATGTGCTAAAAGAAATATCAAAAAGAGAACAATGAAAGAAATATCATACTTTGAATATTGGTTTGGGTATATACAGATAACTCCACTGAGGCTATGGGCGCCTGACCGACAGTGGAGCAATATTCGTGAGAATTGTAGCGACAACCTCATCGAGGCTATGGACGCCTGACTGGTAGCGAGGCAATGTCCAAGATGCTTTTGAAGTTAAGATACTTATACAGCTTGCCATAGTCAATCTTGAGGGTCAAGATGTTTTAGAGATGAGATAAACGTACATTCAGAGGATCTCAGATGAAGGTGTTTTGACCCAATATCAAATTCTTCTCCCCTTTTGACTAAGTATCCTTTTTATATGATGGTTAGAGGGGATTAGCCAAAGTTTAATCTTTAAAGTGTTTTTCAACACTTTCCCGTGGAGTCGCCAAATATTGTGACCTTTTCACACATCACCCCATTCAAAATGGGTACCCCCTAATTTTTGCTCCATTTTGGTCTTTTGGCTTTGGTTTTCTCGCTCTCTCTCTCTCTCTGATCATTCTATCCTTTCGGGGATGTCCCCATCATTGACCTAAGTTGGAAATTTTGGTTAAGTCTGTGAAATTAGGGTTTTTATTCTTCAGGCTTGTTTGAGGTCAAATAAGGTTATCAAAGCGAAATCTGAGCGCAACACTACAATCAGAAGGCTCAAGGCAGGATCCCATCAAATTTTCATTGAAATCTGACAACTTACTATTTTTAGTAAGTACCTAATTGGAAGGTCTTTTCCTTAGAATTTTGGGATTCTGACTACTTCGGCACATCCAAGTAACTTCAGGGTGCCTGCAAGTAAAATTTGAACAGATTCTGACAACTTTCTATTTTTAGCAGTTCCGGCTTCAAAAGCCATTTTTAGGGTTTGCACATATGCTTTTCAAATGCATGTCTGGGGAATGTATCTGGGTTTTTCAAGACCTTCGTGATGATATAACATGCAAATGAGGACAATGACTTTCAACAGTTCAGCCTTCAAAGGCTATTTTTGGGGTTTGCATGCAGAGTTTTTTAGTGCATGTCTGGATATTCCTCATGGGTTTTACGAGAGCTTCGCAGTGGTGTCACATGCAAGCGGAGTTGATCATTTTTAAAGGACTTACTATTTTTAGCCAGTGCTCGAATGTGGACCAATTTTTTGGGTTTTTCTAAGTTTTTTGAAATCCCACAGGTAGTTTGACATGAAAATTCATCCGACAGTTGGCTGGTCACTTTTCGAGCGTCTACTATTTTTAGCAGACACACTCTGGGCAGCTCCCGATGCTCCAGTTTCATGGGAAGAGCAACATACAGCTAGAACCAAGTCAGACTAGGGTCGTTTAAGGCACATGCAAATCAAATTAGGGTTTCCACTTATATGCCTAAAAATAGGGGGATGAAATACAGGAGTTGTCAGAATAAAGTACCCCATCATGATCAACATCTTTCAGGCTGCCTACTGGCAAAATTTGAATGAAATCGGAATACTTACTAATTCAATTCATGGCTAACAATAGCATGTTTATGCTGAGAGTAGGTGTGAATAGGTCACTTAAAACATCAAGATCATGTGGAGCAAATTTAAGGTCAAACGAGGCTGCAAAGGTCAATCAATTTTAGGGTTTGCTAAAAATAGCAGGAGGGCTAAAAATAGCAAACAAGCTTGGACAACAGGTATAAACAAGCTAGCAAGGTCACAAGCAGCATTATCACGCCAGCTCTAGTTTCAGAATGGGTGAAAAGGCATGGAAAGGCACACGTCTCCAACATTTACTAAAAATAGAGTGCTGAGGTAGATGAGGCATTGAAGATTTCCAAGTTGAAGTCTGGCAGGAGGAAGCATGAAATGCGCCCAATGTGAGGTGGTAGCATGAAAGAAATTCTAAGTAAGAAGAATGGAAGTGGCATGTGGGAAATGCACCCTCATGAAGGGAGATTATTAAAAAATGTTCTAAGGCATGAAAATTCCTCCACCATAGGGTGAAATGCGCTCAAAAGTCCCTCTAGCACATGTGAAATGTGCCCACAAGAGGAGAAGGCAAGAAGAAAAGTGCTAAGGCGTGGGAATTCCTTCCCACCCCCCTAAATGTGCCCTCAAGTTCCTCCTCCCTATAGCAAATGTGCCCACAAGGAATGAAGAAAGGATAAAGTTTCTAAGGCGAGGGAATTCCTTCACCCCCCCCTAAATGCGCCCTCATATGGAAGTTAACATGCTCAAATGCGCCCACATGTGTGAAGTTCCTCCTCATAGGATGAAATGCGCTCAAAGTTTCCTTCACCACATGTAAAATGCGCCCAAGGTAAAAGGGGCTTGGCTATAAGAAAAATGCTAAGTGTGAAAAGTTTCCCTCACCACATGCTAAATGTGCCCAAAAGCAAAGAATGGAAGTTGCCTAGATAAAACGCACCCAAGGGAAATATAAGAACAAGGTAAGGCCTTGGTGTGGGAAATTCCTCCCCACCATGTCAAATGCGCCCAAGGAAGTTGGGACTTGAAGGAGAAAATTGTTGGGTGAAAGGTAAGTATTCAAGGTGTTGAAGATTTTTTTCCTTCTCACTACCCCAAATGCGCCCTTCAAGGGTAAGATTAACAAGAATTTAAATGTTTCTTAGGCATTTACAAAGTGAAATTAGAAAATGCACCTAAGGAGGAGGTGATGTTAAAATTTTCTAAGTCCAAGCTGAAATACGCCCATGAACAAGAGGGAAATTCTTCAGGAAAACAAGAAAAATGCCAAGGCACGAAAAATGAAGACCATAGGTGTGAAATGCACCCAAAATTTAAAATGCAATAAACCTTAGCAAATTTTATTATTTTTTTTCAAAATAATAAAAATTAAACTTACCCCTTCATCCAGATACACATGAAAATGATGAGTGATGAAGGGAAATTTCTTCTGAGTATTGGACATTTCCCACTAGGAGATGATTTAAACTTGTTCCACACCTTGCTCGCGTTGTTTTGATAGAGATTTTTGCCTGGCGCCCGTTTAATGAATTTCCTAGGCGAAATTAAAATTTCTCTAAGGTGAATAAGAGAAATGTTTTTACACAAAAATGCTTTGGCTTATGACTTGAGCTGGATGACTGGAATAATTTTTCCAGAGTAAAATCAAATGCCTTAGCCAGTCAAAATGAAATTATTTATGAGAAATACTTGATTTAATATTTTAAAATGCAAACGTGATGAAGCAGGCCTATGCAGGAGTGATGAATTTTCAAAGTTCTAGAAGTCAAATATTCTGATGCTCCAAGTGACAAGTGTTGCGACTGGCAGAGGAGGGAAAACAAAAATTCAAATATTTGCTAAGATTAGCCTCTTCCATAATTCGACCTGGCTATAAGAATTCAAATTCATTTCATACTCCTCACCGGTTGCTGAATGTTGAATACTTCTCAATTGCTGAAAGTAAGAATTTGAGAAGAGAAGTTCTAAGTTGCGAAAGTGTGTGAATTTGAGAAGAGTGTTGAAAGTACGAATTTGAGAAGAGAAGATTTAAATTGCTGAAGTGTGAGTTTGCAAAGGAGAAACTTCTTAAGTGCTAGAAGTGCGAATTTGAGAAGAGTGCTGAAAGTACGAATTCGAGAGAAGTTTCAAGTTGCTGAAAGTGAGTTGCTACAAACAAATATTTCTAAGTGCTAGCGGTTGTGTTGCTGCAAGTGGAAACTTCTAAGTGTTGAAGTGAGACTTTGTTGAAGGGCGTTGAGGTTTGAAGATGGAAATTTTGAAGTGTTGCAACCTTTTTTATTTTTTGAAAATCTGCTGGCACTCTCAAAATGGTATTATTTAAGTCTTATTTGCTAATGGCTGCTTTTTATTTCTGCAAGATGGCTGAAACAAGTAAAAGAGCTGTTGGAAAGGGAAATCATGTTGAATCTAGCAGGGCAAGTGCATTGAGGCAAGCTGTAATTAAAAAGTTCAGCAAATCTTTCCTGCCAAAGTCAAAGTTTTCTTTGAAGTTGGGCAAATTAAGTGACACAAATTTTGGCTCCTTCAATCTGGAGATTTTTAGAACATGAATGATGGGAATTGGAGGCCATCATCCATCAATCACTTCGCACAATATTGTCAGAAGCAGAATTTATGCAGCTGTTGGTTTCCCACCAGCAATTCGTTGCCTAGAGCTGATTATGGAATGTGCAAATTACTACAACACGAAGCATAGGACTATCATCTCACCTGATGGCAAGATGTTGGCCAATCTTACCCCTGAAGAAATTGGAGAGGCATTTGGAATTCCAGTCCACGAATAGATGATTTTTAAAAAAAGAGAGAAGGCTGAGAAAATGTATTCATAAACATTTGATCAATGTGCTGACCTGATAAGTTCTAGGTGGATGAACAAGCCTAAGCCAACTCGAACGAAACTGTCGAAGCTGATAATCTCATAGGACTTGAGGTAGGATTTTTCCGACCTGATCATGATGCTTAGCAGAGTCGGAGGATGCCCCCAAGCATTCATCTTTGAACCTTGGATGTTCTACTATATCAACCTTGTGCTAGAGGGCAAAGAGTACATGGATTGGGCATTGATGATCAGTGATAATCTACATGAGCAGCTCATAAGTCTAAGGAGAACGAAAACATTTTACATGAGCTCATATAGTGTTTACATGCTGGCCCGAATGATAAAATATAGGGGGATATCATACAAAGAGTCGATTGGGTGTGGCTCTCAGCAATTCAAAATTCATGAGGCTTGTCCGCAGTTGCATTTGACAAGCACTTAAAATTACAAGAGAGTCAATGACGCCTTCACCATGTATAAAATGAGAACGTTGCAACAAAGGACTCATCACAAAATATCTAAAGAGGCAGAAGAGCTGATTGAAAAATACAGATGCTGGTTCATCCAGTTTCCGAAGTTTACTTACATCAGGTTGCAAGGGTTCTCTTCTTACCCATACAGATTGCCCTGGTATCCCAGGAACAAAATTTTGATGCTAGAGATATCTAGGCAGCTCATTGCCTACGATAAGATTCATAAGAAAAAGAAGAAGGGTGGACTTGGATTCCCTATCACCATGGGGAATTCAGATGAGGTTTGTCAATCACTGCAGGCAGCTAGGGAAGCGGAAAATGAGATCTAATTCTTCCACCTCTCCTATCACACCAGCAGACAACATTATGACCCTCACAAAAATATTAGATGGATATTGTCCGAGGAATTCAGACATAAGGCACAAATTGAAGACTTCTAAGCGAGCGCAGTGGATGAGGCTGAAATTAGGAAGAGGATGTTTTTGAGGATACCACTGGACATGATCAGAGAATGTGAGATTGTCCCACTGCCCGATCAAGTTGAGGAAGATATAAATGTAATACAGGTTGATTACGAGACAGTAAGGGATACGCCACTCCCACTTCCAGATTGGTCAGAACCAGAGATTACAAATTAGGATATGCTCTGCATTCCAATTTTGACATTTACACAGAGTTGGGTGGAGAGGCGTGTAAACCGGCTCAAGGGCGGGTCAATTCCCCTTACTTACAATTCAATGGGAGATCATAGATCACCGGCTGCTAGGCAATCGAGGCGGGTTGTTCAAGCTCTAGAGCCATGAGAAAAGGAACTAGTCCAGTCTGAGCCTCAAAGAATTGAAGAGGCCTCACATACACCCTCAAGGGCACATTCTCCGAGCATGCAGGAAGTTTCACTGTTTGTTGATCAAAGAGAAAAATTGAATGAAGAACAAAGGATACAAGAAACAAGTTAGCCACCTCGTAGAAAATCAGTTGGCCAAAGCATCAACATGCCTAGAGAGTCAATCAGTGGATTGGAGGATTTGAGAAGGATGGCACATGAGGCAAATAAGTGGGTTGCCAATGTTCTTACAAAGACATAAAATTTTATGGAGGATCTTGCACATGCCTATTGACAGGCCTCCGATATTATGGCATGGATGGAGGTAGTTCACCAAGCTTGGGGTGAGGCTCGTATCTATCAGACCAGGGTTGTTCTTCGCCTAGAGGCTTTGATGCACATGCCTTTGCATACTTTGGTTGGGGGAGGCGTGATTCAGGGTGGTGATAGATATGACTTCGCCACTTGGTACTCTTCAGTAGTCACAGGCCAAGGATTCTATGATGCAACACAAGCAGATTCGGTCAGAGTCAGATAGGCCATGAAAAATATTTTTGATGGAGTCCTCAATACGCTAGAGGCTATCTTTTCCAGGAGGTCGGCTTTTGAGGAGATAACTGCAAACAACTTGAAGAGTAGATTGACACCCTTCTTTTCTGAGGTGAAGGCCTTTGTTCAGGATGATTTTGAGAACACCTCCACCTTCTCCATCATTGTTCAGAATACCCAGGATTCTCTAGTTGCCTGGAATAAATCTTGTGCTCGACATGGGCAAACAGTTATAGTGTTGGAATTTTAGTTGGATCACATCCCGCCTATTTCTGATCAGGAGGTTGAGGTTGTACTAGCGAGGTTCATTGATTTTGCAGTCAGGGAAAAGGAAAAGGGAAACGCCCTTCTGGATGATGATCTTCTGCAGGAGGATGATGTGCATTGATTGCTGGTAGTGGTTCCTACAGAGGAGTGGGGAATCTTCTATGCATTCATTACCCCACTCCTCTCAGTGGCGGTTTTTAGGGAAAAACCCTAATTAGGGCATATGTGGCTCAATCTTAGCCCTTCATTGTATTTGAATCTAAGTCGTCCACTAGACTGGGTTTGATATAAAAGGGGCATCCCCCCTCATTTGTAATATAGTTAGAAAGAATCATAAATAGAGTTGAGCTAGAGAGTAGAGAGTAGAGAAGGCATATAGTGATTAGCTTAGAAGTTAGCTTAGATTGAGGAGGGAAGAAAACTTTCCTTTGAAAGTTTTGTAAACGGTTATTGTGAACACTTTTCATGATATAAAAAGTTTCATTGCTTGGTGATTTCTTCTTTTGTTATGAGCAGCGAGCAAGGCCTTTTCATCTTTCCAATTCAAAGTAGATAGAGTAAAGTAGACTTTATTTCATGCAAGTAGTTGTTAGCTACGGAATACATTGTTTGGCTTAAGAAAGCCTTCATTCATCCATACCACTAGCGAGCTCGCTAACAGTGAGTTCGCCCTGCATGGTCAATAGGAGTATTTGGCACTTAACTTCAATTGTGATCCATATGTCTGTATACATCGCTGTGATGGTATGTGCATGTTGTGTCATAATTTGAATATCTTTCCCATCCTTTGAAGATTGCACCAATTTTGTAGAAGTTTTCTAAAGGGACGCAAAGCAAAGTCTGGTTCGAAGCTTGTTGAAGTTGATCCTCGTATCCCGCCTTTAGCAGTAGATGATAGAATCTCTACCCCTTATCTCCTTTAATTTAAGTATTTTCCCGGTTAGTCTAGAAATCATAGCATCATCGCCAAATCATTCGCATCTTAGCTGCTTCAAAGTTGAACAATTGTGTAAGTCCCCTTGAAATACCCAACAAAATCACATCAAGCCAACTAAGACTATCCCCTTGCATAAGGAACCTTGGAGTTGAACGTATGATCTTTCACAAAATCTTAGCATACAAAATACTTTGATCAAGAGAGGATAGAGTTACCGTTGGAAACTTTATTCTGTATTGGTGCGGTCATAAAACACCTGTGAACAGGAAGGGAATGGTGCAGTAGTACCAAAAGTCTGCAATTGTCTTTTTTGCTGCATCATGTGCATCCTTGTTCCAACCCATGCTGTCAAGCGACAATTGGGAACCAGGAGTAGTGCGTGGTACAAAATATGAGTCCACCCTAGATTTACGAACTCTAGGGCCAATGCTAATACTGCCACTACCACTAGCAGTAGTAGCGCCACCAGCACTAGGAATATGCATAGGCATAGTTGGTGCAGAACCAATAGCACTAGCACAAGCACTATCACTAGGATGGTATGGAGGCATGGAAGAAGCATCTCCAACAACACCAAGTCCCTGTCCAACTCCTAGACTCACCAACTCCTACTTTTGTCTCTTTTTCATTTCTTTTTGTATTTCAAAAGTTTCTAATTACACCTGCACTTCACGAACAACCTCAGGAGGTGCTATAGGGCAGCCCACTACATCATGGATGGGTATGTGTGCAAAATGGTATTTTAATCTCTTTATGCCTCCATGATATATCGTTTTGTAGTATTTACATTTTTCTTCTCCTTTTTTCATTTCGAGAAAGATTTCAGCATGTTTCCAAGCAGGGTCTTTTCTGCCTGGGGTTTGAGACATTGTGAAAATAATAATATGCTTTGATTTGCAAATTAATGTGGCTACAATAACAAGTAGGGTTTGTAAAAAAAATGCAAACTAAAAAAATAATGATTTTACAAATTACAATGAATTATTTGTTAAAAAAACACAAAAAAATAAAAATAAAATCACACTTACCCCTTAGATTTGGCTTGGAATGCAATGCAAACTCCTCTCAATCACTGGTAATGAGCTCTCAATGCACCTCCTTGTTAGTATGAAGCTTCTTAAAATGATATATGGCCCTATCTTTGTCTTCAACAGCTTGTTGGTTGCCCTCTCTTCTCCTCCTATTTTTACAAATGAATGAAATGAGGTTTTTTTTAGGGTTGGGGAGATAATACAAGACAAAAAAAAAAAAAACAAAAACATAAGTTTTGTGTTTTTTTATTGAATTTTCATTCTGTTGTCGCCAGTCGCGTCCAGAGCTCGGGACTCGCTAGGAAGTGGTGAGTCTAACACGTCCGACAAGTCTAGCGAATTCGTCCAGGACTCGGCCGTGCCCGAGTCTGGCACGTTCGACAAGTCCAGCGAGTCTGTCCAGGACTCGGCCGCGCCCGAGTCCGGGCTCCCAGGACCCGACCAGGGATGCTCGGTTCGGGACTTGCCGAGTTTTGGCGAGTCTCGTTACTATGATTCAAACATAAGGCACACATTTAAGACTTCTGGGGACTGCAGTGGACGAGGCTGAGGTAAGAAGAATGATGTTTTCAAGGATATTGTTGGACATGATTAGGGAATGTGAGATTGCTCTGGTGCCAGAACAGGTGGATGAATATATAAATGTTATACAGATTCATTATGAGATAATAAGGAATACGCCACTCCCACTTCCGAATTGGTCAGAGATAGAGATCACAGATTTGGATACACTTTGCATACCGGTCTTGACATGCACACGGAGTTGGGTTGAGAGGCATGTGAACTGGCTTAAGGGCAGGTCAATTCCCCGTACTTATAACTTAATGGGAGATCATAGATCACCAACTGCTAGGATAAAGAAACAGGTTGCTCAAGCTCCAGAGCCACGAGGAAAAGAATCAGTCCAGCCTGAGCCTCAAAGAATTGAGGAGGCATCACAAACTCCATCAAGAACGCACTCTCCAAGCATATAGGAGGTTTCACTATTTGCTAAATCAGAGAGCAAAGTTGAACGAAGAACAAGAACTACAAGAGACAAATCAACCACCTCATAGGGAATCAGTTGGCCAAAGCGTCAATGTACCTAGGGAAGAAAATAAACAGGAGATAGAAGAAGAAACGACCACTGATACTCACATCCAGCATCAGATTGAGGCGGCTCTCGAGGATGACACTACTACAGGGCAGGAGGCCCAAATTTCAGGAGATACTCAGCCTATAGAGATTGATGAGCCTCGTCAGGATGAAGGCAGAGAAGAAGTTCGTAAAGTAGAAGCAAGGAATGAACAACCATTCATTATTTCTGACTTGCAACAGGAGGTGCCAGAATGGCTAAGGGACAAGATGAGATGTGATCATGTTGAAGAAATTGATCCAATAGTTGAGATGGAAGAATTTTTGAGTAGGATCAATGCACCTCCAACAAAAAGGAAGGTTAGAAAGTTTTCAAAAATTTCAACAGATGAGGATGGCTCTCGTACACTTCATGTGGATGTACCTAGGGTGGAGTGTGATCGAGATGAGGCTGTTTCGGAAAACTATGTGATCATTACCATGGAGCTAGGCCACCCTACTGGAACACAGATAATTGAGGAGTGCAATAACTTCTATCAAGCACTCAAGGACAGATTGCTCCGCACTGAAGGCAAGTATTAAAGATTGAATAAAGAGCACAAAACACTAATTGGTTATGTACAACACTTGTCTCATCCTTGTGGGCAAGAAAATCTAGTAATTGAGCTCCCAGCCGAATTTCCTAGAGAGTCAGTCAGCGGTTTGGAGGATTTGAGGAGGATGGCACAAGAGGTAGATAAATGGGTTGCTAATATTCGCATTGAGACAAAGAAGTTTATGGAGGATCTTGATCATGCCTATCGGCAGGCCTCCGACATTATGGCGCAAATGGATGCAGTTAATCGGGCTTGGGGTGAGGCTCGCATCTATCAGACCAAAGTTGTTCTTCGCCTGGAGGCTTTGATGCACACACCCCTATAGACTTTCGTTGGGGGAGGTGTGATTTAGGAGGGTGATAGATATGACTTCGTTGGATGGTATTCACCAGTGGTCCCAGGCCGATGATTCTTTGATGCAACACAGGTAGATTCGGTCAAAGTTAGAAAGGCTATGATGAACATTCTTGATGGAGTCCTCAATACGCTGGAGGCTATCTTTGCCAGGAGGCTGACTTCTGAGGAAGTGACTGCAGATGATTTAAAGAATAGACTGGCACCTTTCTTTTCTGAGGTGAAGAATTTTGTTCAGGATGATTTTGAAAATGCCTCCACCTTCTCCAGCATTGTTCAGAATACTCAGGATGCTCTAGTTGCCTGGAAGAAGTCTTGTGCTCGACATGGGAAAATAGTTACGGTGTTGGAGTTTCAGCTTGACCACATCCCGCCTATTTCAGATCGAGAGGTTGAAGTTGTGTTGACTAGGTTCATTGACTTTGCAGCCAAGGAAAAGGAGAAAGGAAATGCCCTTCTAGATGATGATCTTCTGGAAGAAGATGGTGGGCATTAATTACTCTTAATGGTTCTTATAGAGGAGTGGAGAATCTTTTGTTCATTTATTGCCCCACTCCTCTCTGTGGCAGTTTTTAGGGCAGAGCCTTGATTAGGGCATATGTGGCTTAATCTGAGCCCTTCTTTGTAATCAAAGTTGAGTCGTCCATTGGACTAAGCTAGATATAAAAGGGGCATCCCCCCTCATTTGTAAATTATTAGAATTAGATCATATTAGACTAGACACTAGAGAATAGAGAGAGCATATAGTGGATAGCTTAGAAGTTAGCATAGCTTAGATTGAGGAGGAAAGAAATCTTTCCCTTTGAAGGCTTTGTAAAAGTTGTTGTGAACACTCTCACGATATAAAGAGTTCTCATTGATTTGTGATTCCTTCTTTTGTTGTGAGCAGCTAGCAAGGCTTTTCGTCCTTCCAATTCATGTAGATTAAAGTAAAATAGGTTTTATTTCATGCAAGTAGTTGATAGTTGTGGAATATGTTGTTTGGTTTAAGCCAACTTTATTTATCCATACCACTAGCAGGCTCACTGATGGTGAGTTCGCTTTGTGTGGTCAATTGGAGTAATTTTGCACTTAACTTCAATTATGATTCATGTGTTAGTATCCATCATTATGATGGTATTTACATGTCGGATCATAGTTTGAACATCTTCCATTATCCTTTGAAGATTGCACTGGCTTTGTAGAGGTTGTCTGAAGGGAGGCAAAGCAGAACCTGGTTCGAAGCTTGCAAAAATTGATCCTCGTATCCCACATTTAGGAGTAGACAGTAGAACCCCTATCCCTACTCCTTTAATTTCAGTATTTTCCTGGTTAATTTAGGAACCTGAGCATCATCAAAAAATCATTTGTGTCTTGCAACTTCTTTTTTGAACGAGCAATTGTGTAAGTCCCTTTGGAATAACCAGCAAATCAAATCAAGCCAACTGAGACTATCCGCTACATAAGGAACCTTGGAGTTGAATGCATGGTATTTTTGGAAATCTTAGCATGCAAAATACTTTGTTCAAGAGAGGATAGAGTATCCGTTGGAAAAATTTATTTTGTGTTGGTGCGGTCATAAAACACTTGTCAACAAGTTGGATGTTTTGAGGGACAACCATATATTACCTCGATATCCTACTGACAAAATCCTTCTGATGGAGTTGGCAAGACAGTTAATGGCTGTTCATGTTGTACAACTTGCTAATCACAAGTTGGGTATTACTATCTCTTCACACAATCCATTGCAGATTGGTCGGTATTCTATAAACACATCTCAAAGAGCCAAAGCAATGGATGTTGAGCTTCAAGAAGTCAAGTTGAAGAATTTCATTGCGAGAGAAGATTTTGACTATTGTGGGATGAAAGATAAAATCAAGAGAGCCTTTGCTCATGTTCATCGCCTCAAAGATATTTGGGTTGATCTTTGTACTGAAGAAGATGTAGGAAGAATGGATTACAATAGGCTTACCTTGGATCAGATTGTGGATCTTAACTTAACTAGGATCCCTGAAGGGATGGTAGATGATGGAGAAATCCTAGATCCAAAGTACATTGAACAAAGAGTTGCAGAAGCTCATCTCTCGTCCCTGCAATGGTCTAAAAAGGAGTGTGACTCTATCCTTGACTATTTTCAGCCCATCCTTGCTAATACCAATTCTTGGTTGAAGGATAATAATGTCAAGACTATCAAGATCAAAGGTGAAGTAGAGAATGATTTGGCTGGTCCAGTTGGGCAAAGGTTTGAAATCAGAGACAAATCTAAGGAAGGTGCTTCTTCTTCTAGCACAAGAATCAAGTTAAGGGTTAGCAGAGCTTTGGTAATCCCTCCACTAGAAGTGTCAACGAAAGGAAAAGAGACATCACAGGTGCAAGTACATGTCCTTAATGATGAGGATGATAATTATGAAGAAAATACAACAGAATCACCTCCTTCAGTAGTCTTAGACTCTCCTCATGCGGTCATTCCTCAAATACCCATGGATATTGACACAAATGTAGATTATTTCTCCACTGTGTTTGTAGACCCTATGGAACCTAGTACAATTGTTGGTGCTAGTGTGGAGATTCCTATTGGAACTTCTCATGAAGACTTGGAGAGAATTTTTGATGATAATCCTTCTTATGTGGCCATGTCTAGCATTCCTTTCCCCGAGGTTGATACTTCTCCCTTGAGTTTTGATAAGTTTATGACAAAGGAAAATCATGTGTTGCCAGTTGAGCAAAGGCCTATTGCAATTCAAACTGACACTTCTCCTAAGGTGACAACTATGGTACAGGTAGAGTCTGTTTCTTCCAAAACCACAGTTGATGTCTCTAATGTGAGCTCATTAGAATTACCCCCATGGCTGAGTTCAATAATGCCCAAAAGGAAGAAGCAGGGAATCTCTCCTGATGTATTTGATTTTCAATAGATTGCAAAACCTAAATCCAGGGTGGTAAAGAAGGCAAAGAACGTCTCACGGGTGGTGATTGATGAAAATAGAATGAAGTATGCAGAGATAGTCGAGCCATTGGTTGAGAAGCCACCTGAAGAGATGTAATTGTCAGATTACAGGCTTACCAGGGTTGAGCTTGGTAAATAGATGCATTATGGTCTCATGCATGATGCCACGAATTCAATAGCCTCATTGGTTCAGAGATATGATGAATTACTGGAAAGGAAGAGTGAACTCAAAGAGAAGAATTCACAGCTCATCACAGTAATTCAGAAAATAACAAACTCTTCAAAGAAAGTTAATCCATTAACTTCTTTTACCTCTGAAGAATCAGTCAGGCAATTGAAGAAGATTGCACAAAAGGCTAAAGCAGTTGATTCTTGGGCAGCTCAGCTGATTGATCAAGGTACACCGGTGATTGAGAAGGCACTACATATTTTGAGTACTGTCAGGGCATAAAAAGTTAAGATGAATCAAACTTTGGAAACTTTCAAGCAAAGTCTAGATTTATTTGAAAAAGATTTGAAAATATGGCATGAGATGGATCAAGTCAAGCTAGAGATTCTATGCAGCAATTCAATAATACCAGGTAGAGAAAAATATGTAGATTTTGAAGAACTCATGACAAACAAGTCATTGGTTTTTGAAGATCTCATCAAGGATGTTCTAGCTACGCTAGAAATGAGTGGCGAGGTTGAGCAGGACATAATTTCTAGTTTTGATAATATGTCTTGCAGGATTCTAATTCGTGAAGGAGAGTTACTTGCAACTGATATGGTTACTACTGAGATTACAACAAATCTTCGTTATGAGATGGAGTCAGAACAGTTTACTGCGGATTCAATTCATAAATTTGTTATTCATCGAATGATCCTTGATAAGATGCAAATTGTTCTTGAAGAACACAAAGAAGCAACAGTAAGGTATTATGATGTGATTATTAAGACTATTGCAGTTGCCAGGAATACGTTAGGTCCTGATCCTAAGGAGTTGCAAGGAATTATCAACAAATTTCAGTCTTTCAAAGCTAGGACTGAAATGGAATAAAAAGTGTCTCATGACACTTTATCTTTATTTTATGTATTTTGTTTTCGACAAGTTACATGGAAAAGAAAATTTTGTAATTGCAAGTGTTTCTTATTACTTGCATTTTTGTAAAATGTGTGATTACATTACAAGTCAAGTTACAATAGGACTTGTAATGTTCAATAAGTCAATTGCAGTTAGTTAGTGGTTGAGAGAATTTCTCAAGTTAGTTGGGATCCTCCCACCTTTTTCTCAAAGCTTCTCTTCTATAAATACTTGAGGGGGTCTATTGTAATTTTTATTTTTTTGGCAAGCAAGAAATTTTTGCAGAATTTTGTACTCATAAAGACTTTGAGCTTTATAGTTATTAGTTGTTATTTTTCATGTAATATCAAAGAGTTGGAATTTTAGACTTTGTGTTGAAGTCCTACTTTGCATCCATTGTGTTCTTATGTCATTTTGGAGCATTACTTTGTGATTATTTGGAGATTGTGGAAGATTGCTGAAGAGAGTTTCACTTGAAATATCTGCAGACTTTGTGCTATGAATGTTGAAAGTTGAATTCATAGTTTGAATTTAGAAATTGAGAATAATTGCAAGTCTTTGTGCTCGTAGTAATTCCCATTTGTAGTAATTAATAGGTACATCATACTCGCAGACTTTGTGTTGTCTTATGTTGTATATTGTCATTAGATAATCATTCTAAAAAGGTAGATAGGATTTCAGGTCTTCAAGACTTTGTGCTTGGTTATTGTTTTCCCGTCCCGGAGGAGGTGACGAAAGTCTTTCCGCTTTTAGAAAACTTCATTTCCTTTTTTCTCGGTTTCATTTCAAGGTTTTTGCGATAAGTTTTCTTAAAGTTTGTTGTTACTTTTCTGTGAAGAGAAAAAAATATAGCCCTTCCTAAAAGAAGAGGAAAGATTGTTGTCCTACTCATTTTATTTTAAATTAGTTAAAGGGGGAGCCTTCCCTTAATTAGAAGAGTTTTATCTCACGTACTGTGGCTGAAACCACAATTTTGTACGCTTTGTATACAAAATTTTCAACCAATAGGTTTGAATAAGATATATGGTGATTAGTGAATGATATTTGAAGGGCTTCAAGTAATTTAGATAAACTTTGTGTTTCATTCCTTATTTGGATTTACGTTATGTTTGGATACTTTGGTTGAAAGATCTACAAGACTTTGTGCTTGTAATCGTTCATGTTGTTCGAAGAATTGCTACATCTAAGAAGACTTTGTGCTTCTAATGCAACAAACGATGCATCTTTCATAGGTCCATCATTGAAAAAGCTATGGAATGACTTTGTACCTTCGTGAGCTTTCCCTTTTCCTTTATTTGTTTATTATCAATCATCTTTGGTATCTCTATGCTTTTCTTTGACAAGATAGAGATATTGGCATTACTACTCTTTGTTAAGTTTAAAGTTATTTTGAATTAGAACTTCCAAACTATGAAGCATTGTAAAATTTCTTCTCTGAAAAAAGAAAGACGCATGAATGTGGCACCCCCCCCCATTTTGTAAGTGTAGTGAACATTGTGTAAATACTTTGTTAGTTTTACCGTAGATTTTGTTAGCAGTAAGAAGGGTGCCTCCCCTTTCTGAGAGGAGAGATTTTATCTCACATAGTTGTGGCTGAAGTCTAGGTTGTGTAATCTATTGAAAAGTTGATTACATAATTTTCACCCAACAAGTAGGAACAATAGTAATGGTGAAGCTTCAGTGAATGATAAAAGGGAAAATCAGCATGAAAAAACCCGAACAACTAATTATAGGCCCTTAATACCTAACTTCCAGCCGAGAGTCAATCCTTAGATAGAGAATGAACTTACTTAATAGGAGCTACAAGATCAAATTTTACAAGATTGGAGGGATTCAAGATTGGAGTTTCAAGCTGAAATGTCTTTTTGAGACTACGTGGACCTTAGGATGAAGCATTGGCCTCATAGGAGTGGTAGACTGCAGCATCAAGAGTTGCAATGAAAGGTACAAAAATTATCCATTCCTTACTTGGATGGTTTGGGGAAGACTACAGTGAGAGCATGGGTTCAAAATTTGGACACATACTTCCAACTCAACCCGATGCAGGAGCACGAAGCTATCAAGTATGTGGCTATACACTTGGATGGTGGTGCACACAAGTGGTGGCATCACAACATGATCACCTTGGGTCATGACCAAACTAATTCTTATGCGGAGTTCACAGAGAGACTCATAGAAAGGTTTGATAGGAAAGACCTGTTGACGAGTGTTTTATGACCGCACCAACACAGAATAAAGTTTCCCAACATATGCTCTATCCTCTCTTGAACAAAGTATTTTGCATGCTAAGATTGCTAGAAATATCATACATTCAACTCCAAGGTTCCTTATGCAGGGGATAGTCTCAGTTGGCTTGATGTGATTTGCTGGTTATTTCAAGGGGACTTATGTGAGTTTCTCATTCAGAAGAAAAGGATTCTCAAATTTCGGGAGATTTGTCAGTGACGCTCGGGTTCTTAAACTAATCGGATAATGTTGAATGTAAAAGGATGCAAGGATTAAAGATGATACCATCTACTCTAAATGTGGAATATGAAGATCAATTCTTGTAAATTTCAAACCAAGCTCTGCTTTGCCTCACTTCGGACAGCTTCCGCAGAACCAGTGCAATCTTCAAAGGGAAAGGAAAGATGTTCAAACTATGACCTGACATGCAAATACCATCACAACGATGCATACTAACACATGAATCATAATTGAAGTTAAGTGCACAAATACTCCAATTGACCACGCAAGGCGAACCCACCATCAGTGAGCCCGCTAGTGGTATGGATAAGTGAAGCTTGCTCAAATTAAACGCCACATTCCACTACTACCAACTACTTGCATGAAATAAAATATACCTTACTTTAGGCTACTTGAATTGGAAAGACGAAAAATCCTTGTTAGCTACTCGCAACGAAAGATAGAACCACCAAGCAATGATAAATCTTTATATTATGAGAGCATTCACAACAACTTCTTACAAAGTCTTCAAATGGGAAAAATTTCTTTCCTCCTCAATCTATGCTATGCTAACTTCTATGATCTACTCTCTATCCTAACTTCTATCTTTTCTACTCTCTGATTTCTTAATCTAATCTAATGTTACAAATGAGGGGGGATGTCCCTTTTATAGTTGGCCCAGTCCAATGAACGACTTAGATTCAATTACAATGAAGGGCTCAGATTCAGCCACATATGCCCTAATTAGGGTTTTTTTGCCCTAAAAACTGCCACAAAGAGGAGTGGGGGAATAAATGTACAAGAGATTCCCCACTCCTTTGCAGGAACCACCATGAGAAATTAATGCCCACTATCCTCCAGAAGATTCTCGTCCAAGAAAACGTGTTCCCACTGTTATGCCTGCCAATTCTGTTGCGCTAGGAGGCAAGCACACAACAACACTCAGTTCAAACCCTCCCGTTGTTTTAATTCCTGGATACACTTCTTCCTTGCAACTTTCACATTTCTCTAGCCCACTGCCTTGGGCGCCTTTAGCCTCTTTTGCATCACGTTCTTAATGCCTTAGCCTCGGTGTTCATCTTGCCTATGGCACATTTAACCTCTTTCGCATCACATTCTTAATGCCTTAGCCTCAGCGTTCATCCTGCAAAACAAAAAGAAGAGCATCAAAACACTTATAACATAACTTCATTTCACTTACCCAATTTCCGTGTTCTGATTTCCAAGGTCTGCTTGACCTCTACATCTGATAAAATTTATCACTTTTCTAGAAAACTTTCATTATGGGTGCATGGTGTTTATTTCATGAGGTCTTCTTCAAGGGCGCATCCACTGCCTTGTGCTTGGATTTTGTGCCTTAGAAAATATTTCACTTTGAGGATGCATTTGAACACTTGATGTTCGAGCTTCATTTCATCTTCAAATTCTTCATGCCTTAGACAAATTTCATCTCTTCCTTGTGAGTGTATTTGACCCCTTGTTGTTTTCTTTTCCCCTTTCCTTAGACAATTTTATCTGCTTTATAAATTTCATCCATTGTAATCTAGGCGCTCATTTTGACATCACCAACCGAGGCATTTTTTGGTAAAAACATTTCTTTTATTTGCCTTAGAAAGTTTATTTTTGCCTAGGAGATTCATCAGCAGGCGCCAGGCCAAAATCTCTGTCGAAAAATCTTGAGCGAGGTGTGGAAAATTTTAAAATCATCTCCCAGTGGGAAATATCCAATACCCAGAAGAAATTTCCCCTCAAAAATCATCATTTTCATGTGTATCCAAACGAAGGGGTAAGTTTAATTTTTATTATTTTTTAAAAATAATAAAAATTGCTAAGGTTTATTCCATTTTAATTCTGGGCGCACTTCACACCTGTAGCCTTTACTTTTCATGCCTAGGCATTTTTATTTTTTTCATGAAGAAATTATCTTCCTGCTTACATGCACAATTCACCTTGCACTTGGAAAATTTAATATTACCTCCTCTGGGCATATTTCTCATCTTCACCTTAGGAAATGCCTTAGAAAATTTTAAAACTTTGTTAACTCACCTTGGGCGCATTTCCTAACACATGCTTCCACCTTCATCTCCCAAGCACTTCCACGCCTTAGCAACCTTTACCTTATCCTCATATCTTCCTTGGGCGCATTTTGCATTTGTGAGGGAATTTGTTCAAGCTTGGGCACATTTTGCATGTGGTGGAGGAATTTTCTCAAGCTTGAGGGCGCATTTCACCTATGCTACTTCCATTTTCCATGCCCTTACAATTTCTTTCATGCTACCACCTCACCTTGCCACCTTGGGCGCATTTCACACTATGTGCTTCCATTTTCCACACCCTTAGAAACTTTTATCACCTTGAGGGTGTATTTTGGAAGGCCTTCTTCTATTTTACCTTGCCTTGGAAATTTCTCCACCTCCATTTGATTGCTGGGCACATTTTACTCCTTCTAGCATTATTTTTAACACGTTAGGAAAATCTCGAACACCTTCTCTAAGCTTTCCACCTTGGGCGCACATGGAGGGGTCTACTCTTATGTTCACTACTTGGAATTATTTCCTAGGCACTCTTTCTCTCAAGGGTGCATTTTACCCCTTGAGCTTTCATTTTCAACCCTTAGGCATTTCCACGCCTTAGCATATTTTACCTACCTCCTTAAACAATGGGCGCATTTTCATGTTCCTACTTCCATTCAAGGGCGCATTTCACACTATGAGAAGGAGCTTTCATACTTAGAATATTTTCAACCCTATAGCCTTGCAAGCTTGGGCGCATTTCACATGTGGAGAAGAAATTTGCTTGTGCCTTGGGCGCATTTCCCATGTGGAGGAGGAACTTCCTTCTTGAGGGTGCATTTAGGCATGTTTACTTCCATTTTTCTTTACTTAGAATTTTTATGCCACCACCTCAACCTTGGGCTCATTTAGGGGGGGTCTCAAGGAATTTGCCATGCCTTAGAAATATTTTTAACATCCTTTCATCTTGGGCACATTTCCTAGGTGGAGGAGGAATTTCACAACTAGAATTATTTTCATCCCCATGCATGCTCACACCTTGGGCGCATTTGAGGGTAGTTCCCTCCATTTTCACTACCTTAGGAAAAATTTATCATCAAGCCTCCTTCAAGGGCGCATTTGAGGGTGGAGGAGGAAAATTTTAATACTTAGAAATTTTTTATGCTAGCCTACACTCTTGGGCGCATTTAATACTTCCTCCTGCCAGCTTCCATCTGTGGACTTAGAATATTTTTCAACACCTCAGCTACCCCTACCACTCTATTTTTAGTAAATTTCAGAGAGGTGCGAATCTCCATGGCTTTTATCTATTTTGAATCTAGAGCTGGCATGATATGCCTCCTGTGGCCCTGCTACCTTGTTTATACCTGTTGCTTGAGATCATTTGCTATTTTTAGCCCTCCTGCTATTTTTATCAAACCCTAAAATTGCTTGACTTCTGCAGCTTTGTTTGACCTGAAACTTGTTCCACATGATCTTGATGATTTGAGTGCCCTGTTCACACCTGCCTCTAGCACAGACCTGCCATTTATAGCCATGAAGTGACTTGCTAAAAATAGTAAGTATTCTGATTTCGTTCAAATTTTGCCAGTAGGCTGTCTAAAAGATGCTGGTCTTGATGGGGTACTTTATTTTGCCAATTTCTTTGTTTCACCCCCTATTTCAGGCATAAAAGTGGAAACCCTAATTTGACTTGCATGCACCTCAAACGACCTTTATTTGACTGGATTCATATTGCATGTTGCTCTACCTGTGAAACTGGAGCGTTGGGGAGCTCCTGGGGTGTGCCTGCTAAAAATAGTAAGTGTCTAGAAAGTGACCAACCGACTGCCAGTTGAGTTTGCATGTCAAACTGCCCGAGGGACCTCAAAAAACCCAAAAAAACCTAGAAAATTGGTCCACATGCGGGTACTGGCCAAAAATAGTGAGTCCCTGAAAAATGATCAATTTTGTTTGCATGTCACTTCGTTGCGAAGCTCTCGAAAAACTCATAAGGAATATCCAGACATGCACTGAAAAAGTCTGCATACAAACCCTAAAAATAGCCTCTGAAGTCTGAACTGCTGAAATTCATCATCTCAGCCTGCATGTTATATCATTGCAAAGGTCTCGAAAAACCTAGAAATATTCTCTAGACATGTATTGGAAAAGCATACGTACAAACCCTGAAAATGGCTCCTCAAGCCAAAATTGCTAAAAATAGCAAGTTGTCCAAACTTGTTCAAATTTTGCGTGCGAGTTCCTTGAAGTACCTTGAATGTGATGGAGTAGTCAGGACTCCAAAATCCCGAGAAAAAGACCTCAAATTAAGTACTTACTAAAAATAGTAAGTTGCCAAAATTTAGTGAAAATTTTGTGGGACTCTATCTGAAGGATCCTAATCGTAGTGCCAAGCTCATATTTCAATTTGCCAACTCAGTTTGACCTTTAATGAGCCTGAAGAATAAAAACCCTAATTTCACAGACTTAGCCAACATTTCAACCTAGGTCAAATGATGGGACATCCCCGAAAGGACAAAATGAATACAGAGAGAGTCACACACAAAACAAAACCCAAAAGACCAAAATGGAGCAAAAATAGGGGGTCCCCATCTTGAATGGGGTGATGTGTGAAAAGGTCACAACAAGACCTGGAGTTACATTTCAAGGAGTTAGCTCAACTCAAGAAATGGGGTTCTGTGGAGGCATATGTGGCAAAATTTTAGAGACTTTCAATGCTAGTCACATAGATTTCAGAGAAAAGGCTTATTGTGCTTTTCATGGGTGGTCTTTCAAATCCCTTGCAAGGTTAGATTAAGGCTCTTAATCCATATTCTAAAATGACCCCCTTATAATATTTTTCAAATTTTTGCAACAACACCTCAACAAAAGGCACCCATCAGTGTTAGTCAAATCATAAACCAACACCAAAATGTAACCCTACACCAAGAATGTACACCAGGATCCCAATGATGGGCAAGGTGTGAGCATATGGCTTCAGGGATCATTAGCTTGAAAATTGAATGTTGGATATACAAAGATGCAACTCGACCACTTATTCAACGGGAGTGATTTGACGGCATAGCCGATCAGCAGTATGAATACACGTACAAAAATTAAATTGACGGTGCAACCGATCAACAAATGAGTAACATAGTACAATTGAAAGACGACGAGGCTTGTCTCTTCCACAATCATGGGAAAGATATGTTGCAAGAAAGTAAATAAGGCAGCTAGGCCAATCTTCTTCCACTAAAAGTGGGAATACAATATAAATTTGTAGAATGTAAATAAGAGTTGATTAGTACTACTGAATCAACTTTACAATAAGAATGAATCCTATAAGAAGCCAATAGTTAAGCTTTCCAAGAAGCTGCAAATGTTATTATTTGATCTCCAATCTTCAAAAACTCACTAGATAAGAAAAACATACTCCAAAACTCCAACTTAGATAATCTGATATGGCAGACTAGCAAACGAAAATATCCAACCAACAACTACAAAAATCATTAAAATATTCATAACTCACTCAAATCTTAACCAAATGCAAAGGACTTCGAGGAAGATGGCAACCAAGCTAAGATTGAGAAACTGCTGCAAACTTTAGCTATTTATATTTTCATGCTTCCCAAGACTCCTCTAGGCAGAAGTATGGCCTGGTACAAGGGGTGACCTGCCATAGAAAATTCAAGACTCCACAAAAAATTCCAAAAACTTGCACAAAGGGGCGCCCTGAGCCAAGGAAATAAAAGAGCCAATACCCAGAAGCCAACAAAATTCGCCTAAAGAGTTGTGAATGAAAACCTAATTAAACCACACCAAAATCAACAACATGAAAACTGACAGACACACCAAAAGACATCAGAAAACATCATAAGACTCCATTACAATAAGCTCAATCTGTTCTTCAGTGTAAAGAACAACCTTCTCACTTAGCTAGTTGCTATCTTTCGAGCAAGAAACTAAATACAAGCTAGGAGGTATGCATTCCTCAAAGCAATTCCAGCAACATTTCGACAACAATTCATTATAGTAGAAAAATGGATGATAAATGAATGAACAAGGGTCTCCTTTTATTATACACTCTGAGGAGACTCTCCAGAAACTTCTAGAAGGTACGCCCCACTCACCACAAAAATATTTTAATATTTTAATACACTTTCCTCCACCTTCTATGTTGGCATCTAGATCATGGGAGAAATAATAACTTTTAATAAAATAACAATCTTCTTGAAAAGTGTCGTCCATCCCTCAACAATATATTTGACTTTAGAAATATTTAAACATTCTCCAGATGAGGCATCCACCCTCAAGGTCCCCTTTTCAAAACAACTTAAAGTTATAATATTAGGCCAAAGGGGGCTCCAAAGTAAAAATATAACATTTATAACTTAAAATAATTCATCTTTCCAAAATTGCACCTCAAAGCCAAAACTAGAAATACTCAACCGCACTGCCTAAAGTGGAAAGCTCTCTATCCTACTACCAACTGGAACACTGCTAAAAATAGAATTTACTAAAAATAGTAAATCCTAGAAATTTTCCCAAATGCCTTGCATGTCATATCATTGCAAAGCTCTCTAAAAACCTAGAAAGAAACCGCAATCCAAAATCTAGAATTCCATATGCAAGACTAAGAAAAATGCCAACACATCTTCCTAGAAAATAGGAAACCCTAATTTCAGCTTTTGACTAGCCTACGAGCCTCCATGATAGACAAATGGCCAACTGCACCGGTGGATCACTGCTGAGAAAGGGACATTGCATCTTCACTCCAAGAAGCCATTAAGAAGGCCAGAGATATGGAGTCCTCTATTCTTAGAAACAAATTCCAGTCTAAGATTTTTCCCTAGAAGAAGGACAAAGATAAGAAAACTTTCCATAAAGAGACACATCAGCCTTGCCTTGAGACAAACAGGGTGGATAATGATCAGTTAAATGAACTCCGAAGGAATAAATTATGCTTCCATTGTAAAGAGCCTTGGGACAAATCACACAAGTGTAGCGTGGAGGCAAAGGAAAATCAAATAGAATACTTTTCTGCTAATGAGACAACATCAAAAAAATCAGATCAGCAGTCTGATTCAGAGAGTAGTGATGAGGAAAATTCATTAGAGGAGGAGCTGAAGAGTGAAGGAACCATTGCCCAACTCTCGAGCATTCAAAGGGAAGTCACATTTAAAGTTTGAGGGACTTTATAGGGGCAATGAAACATAGCTTTGATTGACACGAGTGCCACACATAACTTCATTGATGAAAATTTTGTGGCTAGGAGAGGTCTACAGACATAAGAGCATGATGGTTTTAGGGTGATGGTAGCTAACAGATACAAAATTTCTTGTACTTGAAAGGTTTCAAATCTAAAAATTCAATTAGGTGAATATGAATTGATAGATGAATTCTATGTGGTCAACATCAGGGATACTTTTATAATATTGGGAATGCATTGGATGAAATCCCTTGTGGATTTCTCCTTCAATCTTTAGAAGATGGAAATGAAGTTTGAGGTAATGGGAAGAAGATAGTACTTATAGGCCTATTAGATGGGGGGCCTAGAGTGGTGTCCTTCAAAAGGATGGATCAGGGAATCAAACATGATCAAGTAGAATGTGTAGCAGAGTGTCTCATCGTGCCTAAAGTTGTAGATCAACAAAAGAATAATTACGATCCAGACATAAAAAAGTTAGTATTGTAGCATAGTATGATATTTGGGAGCATTCCTCCTGGTGTGCCACCAGATAGAGGGATAAAGAATATCATATAGTTAGAGGAAGGTACTAAATCAATGATGATAACCCCTTACCAACACTCGAAGAGACACAAAGACGAAATAGAAAAAAAAAATCAAAGAGTTATTAGAGACAGGGCACATAAGACCTAGTAAAAGCCCTTTTGCTTCAACAGTAGTGTTTGTGAAGAAAAAGGATGGGACAATGTTGTTGTGCATTGATTACCAAGCATTGAACAAAAAGAATATTAAGAACGGGTATCTCATTCCATAGATAGATGAGTTGATCGATGAGCTACATGGAGCTCGTTATTTCTCCAAGATAGATTTGAGATTTGGATACCATCAGATCAGGATGACGAAGGAGGATATAGAGGACATATTTCTGATGCCACTATGGACATTTTGAGTTTTTGGTGATGCCCTTTGGCTTGACATATGCTCCTGCTACTTTTTAGAGTTGCATGAATTGGGTATTCAAGAATCAGTTGACGAAATTTGTTATGATATTTTTTGATGATATCCTGATCTTTAGCAAATCTTGGGAGGAACAATTGCAGCATCTTGAGGAGGTTATGAGCATCTTGGAGGGTGGGTCTCTTTATGCGAAGGAGTCCAAATGTGACTTCGGTATGACAGAGCTTTTGTACCTTGGTCACATCATCAGTACAAAATGGGTAAAAGTTGATCTTGAGAAGATCAAAGCCATTGTTGACTGGCCCCCACCAACGAATCTCACTCAACTTAAAGGGTCCTTTGGTGTGTGTGGATTTTATAGGAGATTTGTTAATGGATTTTCTCAAAATGCAGCCCCACTTATAGATTTAACTAAGAAGGGATCTTTTAAATGGGCAGATTCAACACAGAGATGTTTGATCACTTCAAATAGGTGATGTCGTCATGTCTAGTATTAGCCATACCCGACTTCTCCAAACCATTTGAGGTAGAGTGTGATGCATCAGTAGAGGGGATAGGTGTTGTTTTGATGTATGAGAAGAACTTCGTTGCATTTGAGAGCAAAAAACTGAGAGGTGTGGAGAAAATTTATTTTGTTTATGATAGGGAGATGTTGGCCATCACACATTCCTTGGCCAAGTTTAGATCATACCTCATTGGCAGTAAATTTATTATGAAAACTGACCACAATAATATCAAGTATTTCATGAATCAGAAGGACCTCAATCACAGGTAGCAGAAGTGGGTAAGCAAATTATAGACATGATTTTGACATTGTATAAGTCAAGGGGAAAAATAATGTAGTCGTCGATGCATTTTCTAGGAAGCCTCACTTATGTTCTTTGGTGGATATTTCTAATGATTGGAGAGAATTGATTGTAGCAAAATATGTCAAATATTCTTGGGCAGTAGGGATTGTCAAGGGCACAATTCATGATGATAGGTATACAGTGCTTAATGAGTTGATTATTTATAAAGATAGGATTTATTTGGTGCCTTCTTCTCAACTTAAGGTGAAATTATTGAGGACATATCATGATGCACCTATGGATGGTCACCTGGGGTTTTTCAAGACATATAGGCGGATTCGAGAGAGATTCACTTGGAAAGGGCTTAAAAATGAAGTCCTTAAGTATGTCAGGGAGTGCCCCACTTGCTAGCAGAAGAAGAACAAGCATACCTATCCAACTAGTTTACTTTAGCCCTTACACATTCCTAACCAGAAATGAGAATGTATTTCTATGGACTTCATCACCGGGTTACCCAAGGCACATGGCAAGGATTGCATATATCTCGTGGTTGATAGATTGACCAAATTTTCCCATTTTTATACTATTTCAAAATCATATATTGCAACACAAGTGGTTGATCTATCTTTTAGAGAGATATTCAAATTGCATGGGATGCCCAGGGGTATATTCAAATTTCTTAGTCTCTTTTGGTAGGATCTCTTCAAATTGAGTGGGACTGAGCTCACTCCAAGCACTAGCTATCACCCATAGATGGATGGTTAGATAGAGATAGTGAACAAATGGGTGGAGGGGTATCTCAAAAATTATGCATTAGGACAACAAAGGGCTTGGATTAAATGGTTGCACATAGGTGAGTATTGTTATAATACTACCTATCATATCTCCATCAAGATGTCTCCGCTTATGGCTTTGTATGGGTATGAGGCACAAAACTTCTTGGATTTGTTATTTGGCAATAGAAGAGTGCCTAAGAAAAGAGATTTATTGTAGAGAATCCAAGATGTGATGAAATCCTTGAAGGAAAATTTGCAGCAGACACAAAATCAATAGAAGCTTTATGTTGATTAGCACCATATAGAGCACAGTTTTGAGGTAGGGTACATGGTGTATTTGAGGCTTCAGTCTTATAGACAATCTTCTCTCAAGAAGAGTGGTGCTGAGAAGCTTAAGCCCCGGTTTTATGGTCCTTACAGGGTGTCCAAGAGAGTTGGGGAAGTCGCCTATGAGCTAGAGTAGTCAGTTGACAACGAAGTCCATAATGTTTTTCATGTACCCAAGCTCAAGAAGGCTATAGGTCACAATGTGGTTCCTTCATCTAAGTTGCCACCCTTGGACGAAGAGGGTAAGTTGATTTTGGTACCTGAGGCCATCATAGATTCCACAAAGTGGACCCTTTGGAGAAAAGTAATTAAGGAATACTTGATCAAATGGAGGAACTTACCAATGGAGGATGCAACGTGGGAAAATGAGCAGATTTTGCAGCATCTAGAGTTGAGATTGCTTGAGGGCAAGCAATCTTGGGAAGGGTAGACTATAATTTCCCCTCCGTAGCTTTTCTCAACAATTGTCAGAGTTAGCCTATTTAGTCATTCTTGTAGGCTAACAGGGTGTGGTTAGAGTAATTTTGTGTCCATTTATCCAACTTGGTGAGGTTGGCATCAATATTTCAGTGTTATTATGGTCCTATGTAATTATTTTAATAACATTATGTTACTAAAGTTAAATTAAATAATTTAACTTATGTTATTTTAATAAAGTGACTTTTTGAAGGGGACCATGGGAGACATAATTGAAAATTAAATTATAAAATGTCATATATTAAATTGCAACACCTAGGGAGGCATAAGGGGGCAAAGTAATTTAAAATTAAATCTTTTGAAACCCTAAAAGGAGGTGTTAGGGTTTGGAGTGGCTTTGTAAGAGATTTTTGAGCTCATTCTTTGATTATGTTGGATAAAGATATTGAAGTGGTTTTGGATCTTGGAGGAGATCTTTTTTCTCAAGATTTGTGAGGACAAAAACCCTTGTAGGCAACAATCTCTATGTTGTTGACAGATACAGTCTGGAGATTATCTTGGTGATTTCACATAGAGATCACCGTTGGGCTTAGTTGGTATTTATTTCTTTCCATTATTCAGTCACCGAAGATCAATTTGCAGAGATTACTTGTTGAGACGGATTGAAGAGATTTATTAGAGGATTATTGGCAATGTTGGCTCCCTTTGGCTGGTCATACTATCCCTAATCCTAGTCGTACTTCTCCTGGGAGGGCATGGTGCATTTCTAGCTTGGCCACCTAGGGTTTGGGGTTGCTTCTTGTTAGAGATTGGGCACCTAGGCTAGGATAACACTCCAAAATCAAGAAAGGAGAGGAGACTTCATTGTTTGACGGTTTTGATAGGAATTTCCTTGCTTCCAGTATGTTGGTTTCTGCTACAACAGTTTATCAAAGTGGAAAACGTTTTTTGGGTATGTTGAAATTAGATAATAGATGATATTTCATGTACTAGGTTGTTGTTATATTCAAGAAAAACTGAATATTTTGTTTGTAATAAAAGTCTGGAATATTCAACATGTTGTTTCATTGAAAAGTATTGAAATTTCAAAACTTCTCTTCATTATAAGTTCTTTAGTTGCTGCACTTTACTTTCTATTCAAATTATTTTAAAATATTGTCAAAGCACAAAACAAACAATCAACAAAAATCAAAAAATAAAATAGGAAGAATAGGGCTACCTATGACACCCGAATGCAACTCCATTGTATCATTCAATAAACCATATTTTACAATTCCATTAAAAAATGCACCAAAATCCAAAGGGTCGTGTATGACCAGAGGAGTCTTCTCAGTCTTCTCCTCAACAATCTTCTTTCCTTTCTTTTTCTACAAGGAGATTTCTTCAAACTCTAGGTTCTTCCTCCTCTACTGACTCTTCCTTATCAACATATGTCTTCTTCCTCTTTGCTTTTTTCTTATGCCTTGGTTGCACAACACTTAAGGCTTTCTTCTACAATGGAGTTACAGATGCAACTTTACTTCTTCCACTAGTAGACTATGTTGATCCAGAGGGTTGTGGAGCAGATGCAACAACAAATGATCTTCCAGATCTACTTGGCAACTTCTCAACAATATTTTCTTCAGGATCAAAGGAGATATTCACCAAAGTCTGACTAGAGGCAGGTGGCATCATTTTCGAATACCTTGGAATGTCTCATTTATTGAAAAACTTGTCCACCCTCTTCTCATTTCTTTCCTTTTGGATCATCTTATCCATAATTTCTCTATATGTTCCAAATATTTCTGCCTTAGGATCTCTTGGCTTTGACAACAAAATATCAACATAACCTTGTACATACTCAAGTTCAACCTCATAAGTCAATTCAGGAATCCATGAGGTCTTAGGTTCTACAACTTCCATATAAAAATGATCTCTGTTCACCATGAATGCCACCTTCTTTTTCATACTTTCAGACCAAGTTTGATAGTATCCTATATCTGCTCTACATCTCAGATTGCAAATTCTTGGAAAATCCCTAATAGAAAGTACTATATGCTTGCTTATTCTGAATTTTTTTCATACGTGTTTCTTGATTTGTGCAACAACCGGGGTGAACTTATCCCAAATTTTTCCCTTGAATCCAAGCAATTCATTCAAGAAGAAAAATGTAAGGCATATGATCAAAGAACCAAACCTAAAGTTGTAACCAATTTCTTTTGTTCTCTTCAAGTTCTCCATCTACTACTCTCTCAACAACTCACATAAGTCAAAGCTAGCACCTTCCTTCACCATTTGATATGTGGTGTGATTTGTAGTGGCGATGGCAGACCCTTACCTGTTTGTGAAATAAGTCTTGTATGCAATACCCATTGATTCATACCAAACACTCGAGTATGTGATATCTTTCACAATTAGTGTTCTCTTATCAAACTTAGCACTGATGAGCTCCATAACCCTTTCATTTTTTATGGACTTCATCACCGAGACTAGTCCGATAGAACAAAGACCAGTTAGTTCCCTAATTGCTTCTTTTCTGATCATATAGGGTTTTTCTAACCAAATGAAAATTTCATGAATGCGACTCAAGATAATCCTTATCCATTCCTTGCATTTGCAGAAGTTTGGAAAATCTTTCCCGATGTCCAACCCTTTTCACAACCACATTTGCATACTTTGGCTTATATACACAATTCTCATTCAGTAATGTTGTGACCTATTTTCACACATCACCCCATCAAGATGGGGACCCCCCTAAATCTTGCTCCAGTCTGGTCTTTTGGCTTTGGTTCGCTCTCTCTCTGGTCTCTGGTCCTTCCGGGGATTGTCCCGTCGTTTGACCCGGGTTGAAATATTGGTCAAGTCTGTGTAATTAGGGTTTTCATCCTTCAGGCTTATTTAAGGTCAGACTGAGTTATAAAATTGAAATCTAAGCTTAGAGCAGCAGTCAGAAGACTTCCAGCAGAGTCCCCCTAAATTTTCACTGTATTCTGGCAACTTACTATTTTTAGTAAGTATTCAACTTGGGACTATTTTATTGAGATTTTGGAATTCTGTCAGTTCCACTGCATCCGAGTGACATCAAGCTGTCTACACGTAAATTTTGAGCCAGATCAGACGACTTACTATTTTTGGCATTTCAGGCTTTAAGAGCCAAATTAGGGTTTCTACATGAGCTTTTCAGATGCATGTCTGGAGAATCCTTCTGGGTTTTCCAAAACCTTCGCAGTGATGTAACATGCAAACCGAGACAACCACTTTCAGAGTTCAGCCTTCGGAGGCTATTTTTAGGGTTCGCATGCAGTGTTTTTCAACGCATGTCGGGTTTTTCTTCATGGGTTTTTCGAGAGCTTCGCAACGGTGTGGCTTGCAAGCAGTGAAGATCGAGTTTTGAGGACTTACTATTTTTAGCCAGTGCATGCATGCAGACCAGTTTTCTGGGTTTTTCTGGGTTTTTTGAGATCCCGCAGGCAATATGACATGCAAAACCATCCGGCAGTGGATGAGTCACTTTTCAGACAGTTTCTATTTTTAGCAGGTACACTCCGGCAGCCGCCCAACACTCCAGTCCAGCAAGCAGAACGACATGCAGAAGGAACGAAGTCAAACAAGACCGTTCGGGATACATGCAAGTCAAATTAGGGTTTCCACTTTTATAGGAGGTGAAATCCAGAAATAGCCGAAACAAAGTACCCCACCCATGTCAGCACACTTCAAGGTACCTGCTGGCAAAATTTGAGCAAAGTCGGAGAACTTACTATTTTTAGTAAGTCAGGAGCACGGCTATAAATAGCAGGTCTGCACCCGAGGTTGGCGTCCGAGTAACCCTCAAGCTATCAAGATCAAGCGTTGCAACTTTCAGGCAAAACGGAGCTACTAAAGTCAGAAAGTCAAACTTACTATAAATAGCAGGTGGCTATAAATAGCAGGTCAGGGCAGAGGACTGACAAAACAGGTTCACAAGGCAGAGAATATCATCTGATGAAATTTTCAGGCAAAACGGAGCCTTAGAGGTTGAAAATCAAGGGATTTGCTAAAAATAGCACAACTTGCTAAAAATAGAATGCAAGAGCAGGAACAGGTAGAGGCTTGAAAAAACGCCTAAGGCAAAAATGAAAGCTCACCTAGTAAAATGCGCCCATCTCAAGGTAGAGGCTTGAAAAAGTTTCTAAGGCAAAAACAAAAGCTCACCTAGTAAAATGCGCCCATCTCAAGGCAGAGGCTTGAAAAAGTTTCTAAGGCAAAAAACAAAAGCTCACCTAGTAAAATGCGCCCACCTCAAGGATTGAAGACTAAAAAGTTTCTAAGGCGTGGAAACGAAAGTGGAACCAAGGAAATGCGCCCATGGCAAAAACAAAAGCTCACATGTTGAAATGCGCCCATCTCAAGGCAGAGGCTTGAAAAAGTTTCTAAGGCAAAAAAACAAAAGCTCACCTAGTAAAATGCGCCCACCTCAAGGATTGAAGACTAAAAAGTTTCTAAGGCGTGGAAAACGAAAGTGGAACCAAGGAAATGCGCCCATGGTGAAAATGAAAGCTCACATGTTGAAATGCGCCCATCTCAAGGCAGAGGCTTGAAAAAGTTTCTAAGGCAAAAATAAAAGCTCACCCCATGAAATGCGCCCTCAAGTCAAAGCTTGCATGTGAAAAATGCCTAAGTCACAAAAATAAAGTAAGCTAGTTAAAATGCGCCCTCACATGGAAGCTCCTCCCCCATATGCGCCCAAGGTTCTTGGAGCCTAAAGAACGCCTAAGTGTGAGAAAATAAAAGCTTGCCTATGGAAATGCGCCCTCAAGAAGGAGAAAAGGGTAAAAAAAAAAGTTTCTAAGGCATAAAACGAAAGTGTCAAGGGTGAAATGCGCCCTCTAAGACATGAAATGAAAGCTTGGCCTAGCATTTGCGCCCATGATGAAGAGGAGATGGCCGAAATTTTCCTAAGGCATGAAATGAAAGTAGAGAGGTCAAAATGCGCCCAAGGCAAGATAAAGTGGCTAGGACTTGGAGAAATTTCCTAAGTCAGGAAAATGAAAGTTCAAGACCCCATATGCGCCCAAGGATATTCTAACTGTTTGAGAATTTTCTAAGTGAGAAATCAAGGCTTGCATGAGTAAAATACGCCAAGGTTGCTGGAGAAAATTTCCTAAGGCAACAAAATAAAAGTAGACACATGAAAGTGCGCCAGAGGTGTAAAGTGAAGGAATTTTTTTTTGAAATAAATATTTCATCAAAATGTATACGCCTATGGTAGAGAAAGTGTTAGAAATTTTTTTCTAAGTGATATAACACTTCACTAGGGAAAAATACGCCCTTGGCAAGGAAGGATGATTTGATGAGTTTTAAAATTCTCCGAAGGCAGTTGAAAGTTAACGAATCTTTTTTTCAAGGGGAAAATTTGATATCGACGAATATTTTCCATGGGTCAAGTGAAAATCAAATGAACCCGTTTAAAATGCACCCATGAGTTAGCAGAGTTTGAAAATTAATTTCCTAAGGGAAATTTTAATATTTTCAGAAGAAATTCGTTTTGCCTAGATTATTTTCCTGACAGAAGTTAAATCTCAAAGGACGAATTATTTCGAGCACGCAAACAATTTTTTAATCGCCCGGAGTTGAACGTTTTAATGAGAGAATTTAAAATGTCTAAGGCAAATTTTATGAAATCGAGGATTTAAATGACAGACATTTTAAAAGTTGGAAATAAATTTGCTACTCCCACGAATTTTTTTTGAGTTGAATTTATTTAAACACTGCGAGATTTTAAAATGGAATTTTAAATCAAGTCAAGTGATTGTTTTTCTCGCGAGTTGTTTAAATCGCCAAGAGGTAACTGGCAGACTAAGAGGAAAATTCGAAATTTGAAGAAGAAGGAATCATTATTAATGGCGACTGCCATAATGACCGGCTGACGACTAGCCCACTACTGCGCTTGAATTAGAAGATTCCGAACGAAGATAGTGGGAAATTGATGAAGGTGCTAAAAATAGCCCCAGCACTACTTAGCAGGATTCTCCGAGAAGAGTTATTTAAACAATCTCTTCTCTCATTTCTCCTCACATTATTTCGAAGTTGAAGTTGCTGAAGAAGTTCTGGAGAGATTGAAATATTTTCCAAGTGGTTGAGGAGAGAAATTCTGTGAGAGTTTATTTTATTTCGAAGTGTTGAGTTGCTGAAAGTACGAAGTGTTGGAGAAAATTTCATTTGCCGAGACTCTTAATTCTCAAAGAGCTGAAAGTGGAGTTGCTGCGAAGTTTAAACGTTGAGAAGTTGAGGAAGTTGAAATTTCATATTGCTGGCAACTCTTTATTCCTCTAACTGCTGAAGTTGACAAAGTGAAGTCAAGGTTCGAACAATTTGTGCTGGAGAAATTAGCTACATTGCTGAAAGTTATTAGCTTGCTGCGTTTTTTCTTCACCAGTCAGAAGTGCAGTTGCTGAGAGTTGTCTCTAAACTCAGAGATTTTTATACAGTACGAGGTTTGGAGTTAGAAATTTATGCTGAGAAATTTTATTTTCAAAGCTAACTCCGTATTCGCAGCCATCTTCGGGAATTGTTTTATTTTAAAAATCTGCAGTCTAGCTTATTCTTCTATTTTATTTTGCAGATGTCCGGCGCAAAGGATGTTGCAGGAACAGGCAGAGCCGCAGGCAGGGCTGCAAACACTGAAGCGGGCAAGGCTGGCTCATCCCGGCAGGCAATGATTAAGAGGCTCGCTAAGCCATTTCTCCCAAAGTCAACAATAGTTTCAAAGTTGGCAGGATTGAATGACACCAACCTTGGTTCATTTAATCTGAATGCACTCAAATTGAGGATGTTCGGGCTAGGGGGCCATCAACCATCCGCCACGGCACATAATATAATGAAGAGTGGAATCTACGCAGCTGCTAGTTTTCCGCCAGCAATTCAGTGTCCGGAGCTAATTATGGAGTGCGCCAATCACTACAAGCCAGAACGTAGGACGATCGTCTCTCAGGATGAGTAGCCTTTCGTAACTTCACAGATGCCATCGAGACATTGGGATTCCAAGCTATGAGGAGATGTTATGAGGACAAACAAGAGGAGCAAATAAGATGTACTCTTCCTCTTTCCAGAAGAGTCCCGCTGCCAGTCATCAGCAGTTTGGATCGGCCAGAGGCCACCAGCACCTAAGCTCTAGCTTGAGATAATTCTTAGAGGGCGTGAAACAAGACTACTGTGATTTGATAATGATGTTGAGCCGGGTGAATGGGAGTGCACAGGCTTACATTTTCGAGTCTTGGATGTTCTACTTCATCGAGATCATCTTGGAAGGAAAAGAGTGTGTCGATTGGGCTAGGATGATTAGCAACCACATCGATGAGCAATTCAGGAGCTTGAAGGTGACGAAGACTTTCTACATGAGCTCATATATGATTTACATGTTGGCCAGAATGACTAAATACAGAGGGATTTCGTACAAAGAGCCAATCGGCTGTGCCCCGGGTCAATTCAAAATTCATGAAGCCTGCACACAGCTACATTTGGCTAACATTGCCAACTATAAACGGGCAAATGATGCATTCACAATGCACATTGCAAGGACGCTTCAGCAAAGGACGCAGCAGAGAATATCTAAAGAAGCACAGACACTGATTGGGGAATATGGGTATTGGCTCATCCAATTCCCGAAATTCACATATATTAGGCTGCAGGGGTTCACTTCGTATCCGTATCGGTTACCACGATACCCCACTGATCACATAGTAATGCTTGAGGTATCTAGGCAATTGGTTACCCTCTGACCGTCCCGGAAAAGGAAAAGAAGGGTGGGGCTTGATTTCCCTATCTGGAAATTCCATTGAGGAATGTCCCTCTTTGCAGGCGTAGAAATGAGAGAGAGGGACGGTACTGATCTTATCATTGTCATATCCTGAGGCCGGCCGAGGATTCCCGATCCCTTACAGGAACATCCAGGATAGTGCAAACGTTGAATCTGAAACCTGAGAGCTCATCGGAGACTTGGGCAATCACGATTGAATGGCTGAGATAAGAAGAAGGATGTTTCAGGACTTCCTCTCAAGTTGATTAGAGAATGTGAGATTATTCCAGTTCCCGACCAGGTGGTGGAGGATGTCAACGTCATGCAACCCGACTATGGGTCAGTTAGGGATACTCCTGTCCCACCACCTGATTGGTCCGAGCCAGAGATCATGGACTTGGACACTCTTTCTATCCCGGTGATGACTTTTACCAGGACTTGGGTCGACAGACATGTATGCAAACTCAAGAGCAAGTCGATCGCCCTTACTTATAACTTGATGGGTGACCCAAGGCCGTTATCGGTAAAGAGGGGGAAACAAATTGCTCAGACATCGAGGGCACAAGTGGAAGTGCCAACCCAACCGATACCGTTAAGGATAGAACAAGCATCCCCCGTGCACTCACAAACTCAGTCTTCGAGTTTGAGAGTGGTTTCATTATTTGCGATCGGAGGAATTAGAGGAAGCGGGGACTTGAGAGTGGAGTCATTAGCGATGGAAGTCGGCTAGTGTCGGTTTATCCGGTATTAGCGGGGAGGAGGAAGAGAACATCGTGAAACACCCATTTTCCCGGCAGATGTTGAATCTGACTTAGGAAGAAAACACAGAACAGGGGACCCAAGGGTCGGGAGATACCCGGCTTATAGAGGAGGATGAGCCTGAGCAAACCAGTGCAAGAAGAGAGGAAGTGCACGAGATGGAGGCAACAGAAGAACAGCCCCTTGTCATTTGTAATCCACAGCAGACAGTGCCTGATTGGCTTTCCGACAGAATGAGGAGAGAACCCGAGGATGACACGGATCCAGCCATTGAGATGGAAGAGTTCCTTAGGAGGATCAGTGCGCCACCAGAGAAGAAAAGGGCCCGAAAGTTTTCAAAGATCTCGACCAACGAGTCAGGCTCCCGCACGCTTCAGGTGGCTATTCCGAGGGAAGATTGTGATCGAACCGAGGAGAGGCCTGAAAATTATGTGATCACCACAGTAGAGTTGGGTCGTCCTACGGGAGCCCAAGTTATCGAGGAGTTCGATAACTCCTATCAGGCATTGAAGGATCAGTTGCTCCGCACGGAGGGGAAGTATAAGAAAGTGAAGAAGGAGCACAAAACCTTGATAGGATATATGCAGAATCTAGCACGTCCAGGTGAACCAGCGGACCCGGCAGTGGAACGTCCATCGGAGCTTCCGAACGAGTCAATTGTTGCCTTAGAGGATTTAAAGAAAATGGAAACGGAGGCAGACAAGTGGGTTAGCCGTGTTCATACTGAGACGGGAAAATTCATGGAGGACCTTGCCGATGCTTATCGACAGGCCTCAAATATTTTGGCACGAATGGATATAGTAGATCAGGCCTGGGGTGATACTCGCATCTATCAAACGAAGACTGTACTTCGTTTGGGGGCTTTGATGCATGTACCTCTAGAAACCTTAGTAGATGGAGGTGTAATTCAGAGAGGTGATAGGTACGATTTCACCAGTTGGTACTCCTCGGTGGTCACAGGCCGTGGATTTCACGACGCAGCAAGGGCAGATTCAGCTAAAGTGAAGAAGGCAATGGGCAACATCTTGGGGGGAGTCCTCAATACATTAAAAGCCATATTTGCTAGAAAGTTGGTCCCAGAGGAGATAACTGTTGATGGTTTGAAGGGTAGACTGCCTCCATTCTTCTCAGCTGCGAAGTCACTTGTCCTGGATGACTTTGAGAATGTCTCCACGTTCTCTAGTATAATTCAGCATACCCAGGACGCCTTAGTGACATGGAAGAAATCTTACACCAGATACGGACAGACGGTAGCAGTCTTGGAGTTCCAGCTCAACCATATTCCACCGATCTCTGCACAGGAGGTTGAAGCAATATTGGCCCGGTTGATCGAGTTTGCTATCCGGGAGAAGGCTAGTGGGAACGCTCTCATGGATGAGGATCTTCTTGATGGTGATAGTGGGCATTAATTGCTCATTATGATTCCTGCAGGGGAGTGGAGAATATTCTGTGCATTCATTGCCCACTCCTCTCTGTGGCGGTTTTTGGGGCAGAAACCCTAATCAGGGCATAGGTGGCTCGATCTGAGCCCTTCATTGTAATTTGATCTGAACCGTCCACTGAATTGGACTTGTTATAAAAGGGGCATCCCCCCTCATTTGTAATTAATTAGAATTAGAATCAGAGATAGATCAGAGCTAGAGAGTATTGGAGATAGAAGTTAGAGAGTAGAGCTTAGAAGTTAGCTTAGATTGAGGAGGGAAGGAAGTTTTCCCATTGAGGACTTTGTAAGAAGTTGTTGTGAACACTCTCATAATATAAAGATTTATCATTGTTTGGTGGTTCTATCTTCTATTGTGAGTAGCTAGCAAGGCTTGTTCGTCTTTCCAATTCAAGGTAGATAGAGTAAAATAGATTTTATTTCATGCAAGTGGTTGTTAGCTGTGGAGTGTGGCGTTGTGATTTGAGCAAGTCTTCTCGTCCATACCACTAGCGGACTTGCTGATGGTAAGTTCGCCTTGCGTGGTCAACTGGAGTATCAGCACTTAACTTCGATTATGGTTCATGTGTTTGCATGCGTCGTGTTGACGGTATGAACGTGTTGTGTCATAGTTTGAACATTTTCTCATCTTTTGAAGATTGCACCAACTTTGTCGGAGTTGTTCGAAAGGAGACAAAGCAAAGTTTGGTTTGAAGATTGTTTAAGTCGATCCTCGTCCTCCACCCTTTAGAAGTAGACTTGTAGAATCCCTATCCCTATCCCCTTTAAATTCTGCATTTTCCGAGTCAGTTTAGATACCAGAACCATATTGCCAAATCATTCATGTCCTAATTGCTTCACGAAATTGAACAACTACGTAAGTCCCCTTGAAATAACTAGCAAAACACATCAACCAACTGAGTCTATTCGCAATAAAAGGAACCTTGGAGTCGAACACATGAACTTTCAAGCAATCTTAGCATGTGGGACACTTTGATCAAGAGAGAATAGAGTGACCGTTGGGGCAACTTTATTCTGTGCTGGCACTGTCATAAAAAGCACGTCAACAGAATTGGCGCTAGAAGGAGGGCTACTTTTATAGTGAAGCAAAGAAATTATAAAAGTGTAATGTACCAAGATGGTGCTACCTCATAGAGGGATATCTCCGCGGCTACAGCCAAATTTGGGATTCAACGGCGACCAAGAAGATATTCTTTCAGGATTGAACAACCTCGCGTGGAGAACAAAGAGAAGTGCAGCTGAGTACATGCGAACGAGCTTGGTGTTGCGAGAAGAAGAAGAAAAAGCTATCGAGATCCAAGTTGCTATTGAGAGAGATTTATTGAATCAAAGACAACCACTTGCGCCCGTGCCTCGCCAGTGAAAGAAGCAGCTTCATCCTGGATCGCATCAGTTCTTTCTCGCCGGATAAGTTGAAGAGGATTTTGAGGTCTGCACCCAGTTCAACCAAGGAACTTGTAGAGCTAGAGCTACCTACTAGAACAAGGAAAAAGAAAGGTACCCGATCGGACGGGGAAGTTCCCTCAAGTGAAGAAATTTTATCAAACGAAGAAGCTCAATCAAGTGAAGAAGCAATAAGCGGTGAAGAGGTCTCGAGCTTATTCAGAACTCCGCCTAGCATTTCAAGGTTTGCCCAGCAAGGACCCACTCGAGATACCACTCCAATAGCAATTCAGCAGCAGCAACGAACAACTCCAACAGCTGTGTATCGGCGAAGGCAAGCAATGGCTCAGCCAGTTGCAAATGGTGCTACCTGGTTGGTTACCAACCCATCTCCGCTGGAGTTTGCCGACTATCATGACATGCCAAAGAATCCAGAGAGCTTTTGCTCCAAGTTCCACGTCCACGACGTAAACCGCACTGTTGAGGATCACATCAAAATGTTTGAAGACCACCTACGCAATAGGCAGATTGCATACGCAGATGTAGCTTGCAGGTTGTTCCCCTATTCTTTGGGGGAAGAGGCCCACTATTGGTTCATACATTTGCCAGTCGGTTCAATCAGAACATGGGAACAGATGAAGACGGCCTTCATCGGAAAGTTTGGTATTCCCATCACTCCCGCAGAATTGTTCAGACAGTTTGTAGAAGTAAGGAGGCAGGAAAAGGAGCCCATTCATGTGTTTAACAATAGATTCCAGAAGGCTCTCACAAGATTACGAACTCCTTACACTATCACGGATGCTAGAGAAAGCTACTACGCCGCATTGGACCCCTTAACTGCAATGTTTGTGAGAGAAGCTCACCCCGCTCCCGCCGATATGAACTTAGCTTATGCTAAGGCAGTTGAAGTGAGCCAGAACATGGGACAAAATACAACTGGTCCCTCACTATACACTGGCTTAAGTTCTACGAGCGGTCAGATACAAACCTAGAATCAGCAAATTCCAGCATTAAATCCAGTTCCACAACCATCTTACCAGGCAACCGCACCATCAAATCAGTTGGTTCTCCACCCTGGAGTGCCTTCATCTCAAGCGTCAGTCGCACAGCCGGTCTATCTGCAAAACACAGTACCATCGACACAGACTCAAGAGGAAAGAGATGAAATAAAAGGTCTGGTGGAACAAGTAAAGAAGCTGTCAACTGAGGTGACATACCTCAGAAATCAAAATAATCCGATTCAAGCCATGCAAAGGAACAATCAAGCACACCAAGGTGCTAACCGAGGATATCAGAATAATCCTCCGAATCATCACCATGATGCTCATCAAGGATACTATCAGGAGAACAATCATGGGTATAGAAATAACAATCAAGGATTCCAGAAGAGATCCTGGAATACGGGACCCAACAATGGAGGGGTTCCTACACCACTGGATAACCCACCGCCTCCTGAGAACCGTCCGGCAGCCAGAGTATACCTGGCGGAGGCCGCCTTGTCAGGATGGTGTAGATTGCACAACACTAGTCAGCGCTCTGAGTTGCAATGCCACGAGTTCCAAGTCGCTGCTGACATCTTCAGAGGAGAAGTGAAAAATACAGAACCAGTGGAGAATCCTCCAATCACGGGGTATGAAATAGTTCCAACACCCCGGTATGATCAAGCCCTGATCTTGGAAGACTTCAAGTTCCCACCTGAATTCCAAAGTTATACACCTCCGTCGGTTAATCAGAGGTTTCCACCAGCTTCGGCAAATGGTCCCGTGGGAATGCCAGAGGCTCAAACGCCTTCAGAGGCTCATGTCACGTACGCATCACCAGATGAGCCCCTAAGCAGAGACGGCTATAGTTTCCCGCCTCTTAACAACAGTGTCTTGGTGGAAGGAATCAGGGAAGTGCAAGCTCTCCAGACTACTGATGGTGGGCCCCCTAAAGTGTATCAAAGAGGGTATCCTCAAAGGGAACCATTAACTTCGTCAACGCCACCAAACAACTTTACCACACCGCCGCATCCTAATGCGAGCAACGTGCCAATGGCACCCAAGGACTCCCCGGAATATAGACAGCAGGGTCCCACACAAACCAGATCAAATGGACCGCAGATGCCTCAACAGCCAGTTTACCAGTTAATCCGAGGACAAAAGGAGAATCCTCCTAGAGAAGATATAAGAAAGCTGAGCTCCTTTGTACTGGAAGAATTTAAGAAGATAAAGGTCGGTTTACCACTCTATGAGTTGATGAAGGTCCAAGAAGTAAGAGAGACTCTCTTAGGGACATTGACTGAAATCCCCACCACAAGACGCACTTCGCAAGAGGCACCTAACATGCCAAGACACCCCCAGGTTGTCACGCAGCCCCGTCCTGCACAGAACACAAATGTGGTGCAAAGTGTGCCACAAACCTCCTACGATTCTTGGGAGGAACCACGACAATATCAGAACTTTGAGGGTATGGTATTAAATTCTACAGGCACTCCGGGAAAGGCCGAGATTGAGAAAAGCTCTCAAGCTGATGATGCCATGAAGCAAAAACAGAACGCGAGAAATATGACTCAAGGCAAGCAAGTCCAATCGGACCATAAAGATGAAAGGAAAAATGAAGTGGCAGATGAAAGAAGAAAACCAGTAGTGTTTTATCAAGGGAAGGATGAACCGGCCCCATTCTTGGTTTCAGTCAGAATATTCGGAAAAATGCTACACAATTGTTTGATCGATTCTGGAGCTTCAAGCAACGTCATGCCTTTGAAGGTATGCGAAAGATTGGGCCTAATCCCGCTCCACACCAACAAGAAAGTAACTCAATTGGATAAAACTGAAGTTCCTGTTGTTGGGGAACTAAACGACATTCACATGCAGCTAGCCGCAGATCCTAGAATCCAAGGCCGTATTGATATTTCTGTTGTAGATATACCAGACGGGTACGGCATGCTGCTTAGCAGAGACTGGTGCCGAAAGTTGAACGGATATATCGCCACCGACTTTTCTCACATGTGGCTGCCTTGGAGGGGAATCCCTAACCAAATAAGAGTGGAAAGCACACCACGGCTCCGGTTGATGATTACTGAATATGGTGATAACAATGAGGTATTGTTTGCAGAGACTGATTTGGGTTCGTACAAGCCCGTGAAACAGGAAGTCCTCATGTTGCAAAGTGTAAATCAAGAAAAACACTTGGAAGGTACATCTCCCTCTACTGAAATATTGATTGAGGATGACTCAAGCGATGGTGAGGGGATGTTTGAAAATTTTAGAAACTTTGTGCTAAAGAATGTCAAGCAAAAGATGGAATCAGGGAAGAATGTTTCCATCAGCAGTATGTTAATGCCCAATTGGTGTAGGATCCATGAGGCATTCCACCCAGAATTCACATGCGCCATGTGCAGAACGGCCATTGAAGAAGTTTCAAAGAGAGTTCCACAAGTCTCTTTGATGGAAGAACTAGAAGAAATAAATGAGAAGAAAAGCTCCCTGACAAAGGAATGGGTAGAAAGTGAGAAGATCGAGCCCGCAATGGAGAAAAATGGTCCCAATACCCATAGCATTCATATAGAAGATCAAGTTTGGACTCTGAGATTTGATGGGTCAAAGTCTAACAAAGGGAATGGAGCAGGGTTTGAACTCATCAGCCCCAAGGGAGAGGCATATCTAGGTGCTTGTAGGCTCCAGTTCCCTTGCACCAATAACGTTACTGAGTATGAATCTTTGATTCGTGGGTTGATCCTCGCTATAGAGAAAGGTGCCAAAATTGTACATGCCATTGGAGATTCCAACATAGTGGTCCGCCAAGTAAGAAAACAGTATGCTTGCCACGACAAGAGATTGGGACGGTACCGGAACAGAGTCTGGGACTTGATCGAAAGCTTCGATGCATTCAATATCAAGCAAGTATACAGAGCTAAAAATCCAGTGGCTAATTCTCTCGCGCAGGCGGCCAGTTCACTAGAGCCATTAGAGTTGGAAGGTCTAAAGAAGTTCACAGTTGAATTGATCTCCACACCTTCAGTTCCAGATAATATAAAGAATTTCCAGGTGTTTGATGATGATAAGCAGATTTTGGAATTCTTGACTAACTCAGGGGTGTTTGAAGCACAGATTATAGACGAAGAAGAAACCGAAGAAGCGGAATTTGACACCGAAGGGATCTTAAATTTGAAGACAAATGTCATTCCTAGGGGCATGGTGGAGTTAGAAAGACTCTTTGACCCTGATAAACTAAGTAGGAATCAAAGCACCCAAGGGGATGAATGTGAGACAATCAACTTGGGAACTAGTGAGCAAGTAAAGAATGTATTTGTGGGGAAAGTATGCACCCCAAAAGAAAGAGAAGGAATAGTGCAAGCATTGAGAGAGTTCTCTGATGTGGTAGCCTGGGGCTACGAAGACTTAAAGACATATGACACTACCTTGATCACGCACACGATCCCGTTGAAGCCGGGAAATAAACCATTCAGGCAAAGACAAAGGCCAGTAAACCCGCTATTGGAACCATTGATATATCGGGAGGTAAGAAAGCTCCTTTCGGCCAGAATAATCTTCCCAATAAGGCACTCAACGTGGGTCGCCAATCTAGTGCCCGTCAGGAAGAAGAACGGAGAGATAAGGTTATGTGTTGACTTCCGCAACCTAAACAGAGCATCCGAGAAGGATAACTATCCCTTGCCCTCGTTGGATGAGGTTTTGCAGATTGTAAATGGTTCCCAGATGATGTCCTTTTTGGACGGTTATTCAGGTTACAACCAGGTAATGGTTGAAGAAGCAGATAGACTAAAAACAGCTTTCACCACTAAGTGGGGAACATTCGCTTACAGAAGAATGCCTTTTGGCCTAATCAACGCCGGGGCCACATTTCAACGAGCTATGGACATCGCTTTCAGAGACTTAGTTGGAAAATGCATTATTATATACATGGATGACTTGACAGTGTTCTCCAAAAAGAGGGAGGATCATGTTGAAGACTTGAGAAAGATCTTCCAGAGATGCAGAAGATTTGGTATTTCTCTCAATTCAAAGAAGTGCGTATTCGGAGTCACCGAAGGAAAATTGTTAGGACATGTCCTCTCAGAACAGGGCATATCAATTGACCCAGACCGCATTGAGGCAATTTCAAAGATCGGCATGCCAGGGAGTCAGAAAGAGTTGAGGTCGTTCTTTGGCAAGATTAATTTTGTGAGAAAATTCATAACTGGATTCGCCGAGATTGTCAGACCACTAAATGAAATGCTGAAAAAGGATGCAAAGATAGAATGGACCCCTCTCACAAAGAAGGCGTTCGAAGAAATCAAACAAGCAATAGTAGATGCTCCGGTGCTAGTTAGTCCGGATTACTCAAAACCATTCTACTTGTACTCCTTTGCTTCAGAACACACTTGCGCAGCGGTCTTGACCCAGAGAGCGGAAGAAAAGGATGAACACCCAATTGCTTTCATGAGTACTCCATTGAAGGAAGCAGAATTAAGGTACGCCAATGTAGAAAAGCAAGCTTACGCTCTAGTAAAAGCAGCTAAGAAGTTCAGGCACTACATCCTAAGGAGCAAAGTACATGCAATAGTTCCAGATGCCACAGTAAAGACATTACTAATGCAAAATGAATTAGGAGAAAGAAGAGGCAAGTGGGTCGCCAGCTTGCAAGAATATGACATAGAGATACAGCCGATGAAGTTAGTCCGAGGACAAGCATTGGCACAAACGATTGCAATGGCAGGACCTGGGCTGGTACAACAAACATATATACTGGAAGAGGTGTCCCCAGGGGAATGGTACGATGACACTGTTTACCATTTGTTGAACCAAAGGTGTCCCTCACATTTGAATCCAGTGCAACGAAGGACTTTAAGAATGAAGAGCCAGAGATTCATGCTGCAGGGATCAGTGCTTTATAGAAGAAATCACGAAGGTATATATTTGAGATGTGTAGGAAAAAGAGAAGCTAAGCAGCTTATGGAACATTTCCACGAGAAATTCGGGACAGGTCACGGAGGTGGTTTGGCCACAGCTCATCAGATTTCAAGGGCTGGGTATTATTGGCCCACACTTTTTAAGGATGCTTATGAGCATGTGAGGGCTTGTCACATTTGTCAGACAGCTGCGTACAGAGAAAAGAATCCGGCTATGCCCTTGCAACCAGTGATTGAAGTCAGACCATTTGCCAAGTGGGGGTTGGACTTTATTGGAATGATTAACCCACCGTCCTCGGCACAGCACAGGTACATACTGACAGCCACCGACTACTGCACCAAATGGACAGAGGCTCAAGCTCTCAAGCTTTCCACCACAGATGTAGTCATTAAGTTCCTCGAAGAGAATATTATTACAAGGTTTGGATGCCCCCACGCTTTGGTGTGCGACAACGGCCCCGCCTTTTCATCATTGAAGTTTTCAAATTGGGCGTTTGAGTATGGGATTGCACTGAAGTTCTCATCCAACTACTACCCCCAAGGAAATGGACTTGCAGAGTCCACAAATAAGAATTTGCTGAATGCTATCAAGAAACTGTTGGATAAGAACCCCAAGGATTGGCACACACAACTGAGGTTTGCCTTGTGGGCAGACCGGACTAGAACGAAGAATTCTTTGGGTACATCTCCTTACCATTTGGTGTATGGGCAAGACCCCGTCTTCCCAGTTCAATTAAGGATCCCTACTCTCCAGTTTATTCAGGAGTATCTGGAAGGCGAAGACCGAATTCAAGTCAGGTTGTCTCAGTTGATGCACTTGGAGGAGAAAAGAGATGAGGCATTGGAAAATCTGGCTAAGCACCAAGGAGTCGTGAAAAGATGGTTCGACAAGCAGGCCAAGGTCAAGGCCTTCAGGATTTCAGATTTAGTTTTATGTTGGGATAAAGCCCACGAAAGAAGAGGTGATCACGACAAGTTCGACAAATTGTGGTTGGGCCCGTATCAGGTTTCTGAGATCCTGGGAGATAATGCATTCAGATTGAAAACGCTAACAGGAGAGGATATCCCATTGCCAGTCAATGGGCAGTTCCTCAAGCATTATTTCCAAGCGTAGGGTCCCTCCTGGATCCTACTTTGTACATAGTAGATTAGGTTGTTTTGTTCCCGTTCCCTTTTTGGGTTTTGGTTTTGGTTTGTTGCCCTTTGGGTTTTTGGTTTTGGTGTTTCTTCCCTTGAGTTGTCCGCTCAAGTGGTTTTGGTTTGGGTTCAGAATGGACTTGATTTTAGGGTTTTCCGTTGCGATGGAAGTGATGATATCTTGTCTTGCGCGAATTGGTCTACTGCCATGGGGTTTTTATGAATTTATGCAAACAATAGAATGCCAAGGTTGTTTTCCTCTTGTCATCATCCGGTCTCATAAAAGCTCGACTCGGGAGTTTAATCAGTTATTGTGTCTTAACACATGAGCCTGAGATCATCATGTCCTATTGGTTCAAACAAGCTGCTTTGAGTCATTTTGATTCCTTGGGAGGGATTACGGCAAGTGAAAATTTTAAATCTTGCTTCAGCGCCACTGCAATTCTCAAACCCATTGATAGCTTCATTGCTTACCAACCAATTATGGAATTGACGGATAATCAAGAGAAAAGGAGAAAGTATGCTAAAAAGGAAATATCAAAAGAAAGAAAATAAAAGAAATATCGTACTTTGAATATTGGTTTGGGAATATACGAGTAACTCCACCGGGGCTATGGACGCCTGGCTGGCAGTGGAGCAATATTCGTGAGAGTTGTAGCGACAACCTCGTCGGGGCTATAGACGCCTGACTGGCAGCGAGGCAATGTCCGGGATGCTTTTGAAGTTAAGATACTTGTATAACCTGCCATAATCGATCTCGGGAGTCACGATGGTTTAGAGATAAGATAAACGCATAAGTCAGGAGATCTCAGATGAAGGTGTTTCGATCCAATATCGGATTCTTCTCCCTTTTTGAGTAAGTATCCTTTCTGTATGATGGTTAGAGGGATTGACCAAGGTTTAATTTTCAAAGTGTTTTTCAACACTTTCCCGTGGAGTCGCCAGATGTTGTGACCTTTTTCACACATCACCCCATCAAGATGGGGACCCCCCTAAATTTTGCTCCAGTCTGGTCTTTTGGCTTTGGTTCGCTCTCTCTCTGGTCTCTGGTCCTTCCGGGGATTGTCCCGTCGTTTGACCCGGGTTGAAATATTGGTCAAGTCTGTGTAATTAGGGTTTTCATCCTTCAGGCTTATTTAAGGTCAGACTGAGTTATAAAATTGAAATCTAAGCTTAGAGCAGCAGTCAGAAGACTTCCAGCAGAGTCCCCCTAAATTTTCACTGTATTCGGCAACTTACTATTTTTAGTAAGTATTCAACTTGGGACTATTTTATTGAGATTTTGGAATTCTGTCAGTTCCACTGCATCCGAGTAACATCAAGCTGTCTACACGTAAATTTTGAGCCAGATCAGACGACTTACTATTTTTGGCATTTCAGGCTTTAAGAGCCATTTTCAGGGTTTCTACATGAGCTTTTCAGATGCATGTCTGGAGAATCCTTCTGGGTTTTCCAAAACCTTCGCAGTGATGTAACATGCAAACCGAGACAACCACTTTCAGAGTTCAGCCTTCGGAGGCTATTTTTAGGGTTCGCATGCAGTGTTTTTCAACGCATGTCGGGTTTTTCTTCATGGGTTTTTCGAGAGCTTCGCAACGGTGTGGCTTGCAAGCAGAGAAGATCGAGTTTTGAGGACTTACTATTTTTAGCCAGTACATGCATGCAGACCAGTTTTCTGGGTTTTTTGAGATCCCGCAGGCAATATGACATGCAAAACCATCCGGCAGTGGATGAGTCACTTTTCAGACAGTTTCTATTTTTAGCAGGTACACTCCGGCAGCCGCCCAACACTCCAGTCCAGCAAGCAGAACGACATGCAGAAGGAACGAAGTCAAACAAGACCGTTCGGGATACATGCAAGTCAAATTAGGGTTTCCACTTTTATAGGAGGTGAAATCCGGAAATAGCCGAAACAAAGTAACCCACCCATGTCAGCACACTTCAAGGTACCTGCTGGCAAAATTTGAGCAAAGTCGGAGAACTTACTATTTTTAGTAAGTCAGGGCACGGCTATAAATAGCAGGTCTGCACCCGAGGTTGGCATCAGAATGACCCTCAAGTTATCAAGATCAAGCGTTGCAACTTTCAGGCAAAACGGAGCTACTAAAGTCAGAAAGTCAAACTTACTATAAATAGCAGGTGGCTATAAATAGCAGGTCAGGGCAGAGGACTGACAAAACAGGTTCACAAGGCAGAGAATATCATCGGATGAAATTTTCAGGCAAAACGGAGCCTTAGAGGTTGAAAATCAAGGGATTTGCTAAAAATAGCACAACTTGCTAAAAATAGAATGCAAGAGCAGGAACAGGTAGAGGCTTGAAAAACGCCTAAGGCAAAAATGAAAGCTCACCTAGTAAAATGCGCCCATCTCAAGGCAGAGGCTTGAAAAAGTTTCTAAGGCAAAAACAAAAGCTCACCTAGTAAAATGCGCCCACCTTGATGACTCTCTCAAAAAGTTTCTAAGTCATAAAATCAAAGTAGCCCCTTCCAAATGCGCCCATGGTGAAAATGAAAGCTCACATGTGTAAATGCGCCCACCTAGCAAAACAGAAGCATGGGGTCTCATTTGCGCCCAAGGAAGAAGAGGATAGGTGAAAAGCGGCCAAGTATGAAATTGAAAGTGCAACACCTCATTTGCGCCCAAGGGTAGTGATGCCTTGAAAAAGTTCTAAGGCGTGGAAAATGAAAGCTCACCTAGTAAAATGCGCCCATCTCAAGGTAGAGGCTTGAAAAAGTTCTAAGGCGTGGAAAGTGAAAGCTCACCTAGTGATTTGCGCCCTCACCTCAAGGATTGAAGACTCAAAACGTCTAAGGCAAAAAGAATGAAAGTAGACCCATGTAAATGCGCCCTCCTGGATGACTCTCTCAAAACGCCTAAGGTCAAAATGGAAGCTTGGCCTAGCAAATGCGCCCATGATGAAGAAGGATGGTGGAGGCCGAAATTCTTCTAAGGCATAAAATGAAAGTAGAGAGGTCAAAATGCGCCCTCAAGAAGATACATGGCTCGAAGAAATTTTAAGTGGTGAAAATAAAACCAGACACACCCATATGCGCCCAAGGCAAGATAAAGTGGCTAGGACTTGGAGAAATTTCTAAGTCAAGAAAATGAAAGCTCAAGACCCCATATGCGCCCAAGTTGAAGTGGAGATTTTTTTAAAATTTTTCTAAGTGTGGAAAATGAAAGTGGCTCATGCTAAATGCGCCCTTGATTGAAAATGTTTCTAAGGCGTGGCAAGGGTAAAAGCTAGCAAAATAAAACATCACTGAGTGAAATGCGCCCAAGATGTGAGATGACTGGAGAAAATTTCTAAGTCGCAAAAAATAAATGCCAAGGGATCAAGTGCGCCAGAGGTGTAAAGTGAGGAATTTTTTTTAAATGAAATAAGTATTTCATCAAAAATATGCGCCTATGGTAGAGAAAATGTTAGAAAATTTTTTCTAAATGGAATAACATTTCACTGGGGAAAAATACGCCCTTGGCATGGAAGGATGATTTGATGAGTTTTAAAATTCTCCAAAGGCAGTTGAAAGTTGACGAATTTTTTTCAAGGGGAAGATTTGATATCGATGAATATTTTCCATGGGTCAAGTGAAAAATCAAATGAACCCGTTCAAAATGCACCCATGAGTTAACAGAGTTTGAAAATTAATTTCCTAAGGGAAATTTTAATATTTTCAGAAGAAATTCATTTTGCCTAGATTATTTTCCTGACAGAAGTTAAATCTCAAAGGACGAATTATTTCGAGCACGCAAACAAGTTTTTAATCGCCCGGAGTTGAACGTTTTAATGAGAGAATTTAAAATGTCTAAGGCAAATTTTATGAAATCGAGGATTTAAATGACAGACATTTTAAAAGTTGGAAATATATTTACAACTCCCACGAATTTTTTTTCGAGTTGAATTTATTTAAACATTGCGAGATTTTAAAATGGAATTTTAAATCAAGTCAAGTGATTGTTTTTCTCGCGAGTTGTTTAAATCGCCAAGAGTTAACTGGCAAACTAAGAGGAAAATTCGAAATTTGAAGAAGAAGGAATCATTATTAATGGCGACTGCCATAATGACCGGCTGACGACTAGCCCACTACTGCGCTTGAATTAGAAGATTCCGAACGAAGATAGTGGGAAATTGATGAAGGTGTTAAAAATAGCCCCAGCACTACTTAGCAGGATTCTCCGGGAAAAGTTATTTAAACAATCTCTTCTCTCATTTCTCCTCACATTATTTCGAAGTTGAAGTTGCTGAAGAGGTTCTGGAGAGATTAAAATATTTTCCAAGTGGCCGAGGAGAGAAATTCTGTGAGAGTTTATTTTATTTCGGAGTGTTGAGTTGCTGAAAGTACGAAGTGCTGGAGAAATCTTCATTTGCCGAGACTCTTTCTTTCGAAAAGCTGAAAGTGTGTTGCTGCGACTTCGAAGTTGAAGGTTGAAGTTATTTTCCGGAGTTGCTGGAGAATTTAATTCTCAAAGAGCTGAAAGTGGAGTTGCTGCGAAGTTTAAACGTTGAGAAGTTGAAGAGGTTGAAATTTCATATTGCTGGCAACTCTTTATTCCTCTAACTGCTGAAGTTGACAAAGTGAAGTCAAGGTTCGAACAATTTGTGCTGGAGAAATTAGCTACATTGCTGAAAGTTATTAGCTTGCTGCGTTTTTTCTTCACCAGTCAGAAGTGCAGTTGCTGAGAGTTGTCTCTAAACTCAGAGATTTTTATACAATGGCTGGCGCAAAGGATGTTGCAGGAACAAGCAGAGCTGCAAACACTGAAGCAGGCAAGGCTGGCTCATCTCGACAGGCAATGATTAAGAGGCTCGCTAAGCCATTTCTCCCAAAGTCAGCAATAGTTTCAAAGTTGGCAGGATTGAATGACACCAACCTTGGTTCATTTAATCTGAATGCACTCAAATCGAGGATGTTCGGGCTAGGGGGCCATCAACCATCCGTCACGGCACATAATATAATGAAGAGTGGAATCTACGCAGCTGCTAGTTTTCCGCCAGCAATTCAGTGTCCGGAGCTAATTATGGAGTGCGCCAATCACTACAAGCCAGAACGTAGGACGATCGTCTCTCCGGATGGTAAACTGCTCGCCAACTTCACACCCGATGCCATCGGAGAAGCATTTGGGATTCCAACTGCTGAGGAGATGTTATACAGGACAAACAAGAGGGCAGATAAGATGTACTCTTCCTCTTTCGAAAGAGTCACTGCAGTCATCAACAGAGTTTGGATGCAGAAGCCGAGGCCACCCCGCACTAAGCTCCCAAAGCAGATAATTGCCGAGGACGTGAAACAAGAATACTGTGATTTGATAATGATGCTGAGCCGGGTGAATGGGAGTGCACAGGCTTACATTTTCGAGCCTTGGATGTTCTACTTCATCGAGATCATCTTGGAAGGAAAAGAGTGTGTCGATTGGGCTAGGATGATTAGCAACCACATCGATGAGCAATTCAGGAGCTTGAAGGTGACGAAGACTTTCTACATGAGCTCATATGTGATTTACATGTTGGCCAGAATGACTAAATACAGAGGGATTTCGTACAAAGAGCCAATCGGCTGTGCCCCTGGTCAATTCAAAATTCATGAAGCCTGCACACAGCTACATTTGGCTAACATTGCCAACTATAAACGGGCAAATGATGCATTCACAATGCACATTGCAAGGACGCTTCAGCAAAGGACGCAGCAGAGAATATCTAAAGAAGCACAGACGCTGATTGAGGAATATGGGTATTGGCTCATCCAATTCCCGAAATTCACATATATTAGGCTGCAGGGGTTCACTTCGTATCCGTATCGGTTACCGCGATACCCCACTGATCACATAGTAATGCTTGAGATATCTAGGCAATTGATTGCCTACGATAAGATTCAGAAAAGGAAAAAGAAGGGTGGGCTTGATTTCCCTATCACCATGGGAAATTCCATTGAGGTGTGTCCCTCTTTGCAGGCAGCCCGAGAGGCAGAGGACGAGCTGCAATCTTATCATTTGTCATATCACACAGGCAGGCAGGATTTCGATCCTTACGGGAACATCCGGATGGTACAGAACGTTGAATACCGGCACAGAGCTCATCTGGAGGACTTCTGGGCAAATGCGGTGGATGAGGCTGAGATAAGAAGAAGGATGTTTTCCAGACTTCCTCTCAAGTTGATTAGAGAATGTGAGATTATTCCAGTTCCCGACCAGGTGGAGGAGGATGTCAACGTCATGCAACCCGACCATGGGTCAGTTAGGGATACTCCTGTCCCACCACCTGATTGGTCCGAGCCAGAGATCATGGACTTGGACACTCTTTCTATCCCGGTGATGACTTTTACCAGGACTTGGGTCGACAGACATGTATGCAGACTTAAGAGCAAGTCGATCGCCCTTACTTACAGCTTGATGGGTGACCCAAGGCCGTTATCGGTAAAAAGAGGGAAACAAATTGCTCAGACATCGAGGGCACAAGTGGAAGTGCCAACCCAGCCGATACCGTTGAGGATAGAACAAGCATCACCCGTGCACTCACAAACTCAATCTTCGAGTTTAAGAGTAGTTTCATTATTTGCCGATCAGAGGGCAGGATTAGAGGAAGAGCGGGGACTTGAGGAGGTAGATCAGCCCAACGCCCGGGAATCAGCTAGTGTCAGTTTATCCAGGGGCGGCCAACAGGAGGAGGAAGAGGAAACAATGGCCGACACCCATTTTCAGCAGATGTTGGATACGGCTTTGGAAGAAGAAGAAAACACAGAACAGGGGACCCAAGGGTCGGGAGATACCCAGCTTATAGAGGAGGATGAGCCTGAGCAGACAGTGCAAGAAGAGAGGAAGTGCACGAGATGGAGGCAACAGAAGAACAGCCCCTTGTCATTTGTAATCCACAGCAGACAGTGCCTGATTGGCTTTCCGACAGAATGAGGAGAGAACCCGAGGATGACACGGATCCAGCCATTGAGATGGAAGAGTTCCTCAGGAGGATCAGTGCGCCACCAGAGAAGAAAAGGGCCCGAAAGTTTTCAAAGATCTCGACTGACGAGTCAGGCTCTCGCACGCTTCAGGTGGCTATTCCGAGGGAAGATTGTGATCGAACCGAGGAGAGGCCTGAAAATTATGTGATCACCACAGTAGAGTTGGGTCGTCCTACGGGAGCCCAAGTTATCGAGGAGTTCGATAACTCCTATCAGGCATTGAAGGATCAGTTGCTCCGCACGGAGGGGAAGTATAAGAAATTGAGGAAGGAGCACAAAACCTTGATAGGATATATGCAGAATCTAGCACGTCCAGGTGAACCAGCGGACCCGGCAGTGGAACGTCCATCGGAGCTTCCGAACGAGTCAATTGTTGCCTTAGAGGATTTAAAGAAAATGGAAACGGAGGCAGACAAGTGGGTTAGCCGTGTTCATACTGAGACAGGAAAATTCATGGAGGACCTTGCCGATGCTTATCGACAGGCCTCAAATATTTTGGCACGAATGGATATAGTAGATCAGGCCTGGGGTGATACTCGCATCTATCAAACGAAGACTGTACTTCGTTTGGGGGCTTTGATGCATGTACCTCTAGAAACCTTAGTGGATGGAGGTGTAATTCAGAGAGGTGATAGGTACGATTTCACCAGTTGGTACTCCTCGGTGGTCACAGGCCGTGGATTTCACGACGCAGCAAGGGCAGATTCAGCTAAAGTGAAGAAGGCAATGGGCAACATCTTGGGGGGAGTCCTCAATACATTAGAAGCCATATTTGCTAGAAAGTTGGTCCCAGAGGAGATAACTGCTGATGGTTTGAAGGGTAGACTGCCTCCATTCTTCTCAGCTGCGAGGTCACTTGTCCTGGATGACTTTGAGAATGTCTCCACGTTCTCTAGTATAATTCAGCATACCCAGGACGCCTTGGTGACATGGAAGAAATCTTGCATCAGATACGGACAGACGGTAGCAGTCTTGGAGTTCCAGCTCAACCATATTACACCGATCTCTACACAGGAGGTTGAAGCAGTATTGGCCCGGTTGATCGAGTTTGCTATCCGGGAGAAGGCCAGTGGGAACGCGCTGCTTGATGAGGATCTTCTTGATGATGGTAGTGGGCATTAATTGCTCATTATGATTCCTGTAGGGGAGTGGAGAATATTCTGTGCATTCATTGCCCACTCCTCTCTATGGCGGTTTTTGGGGCAGAAACCCTAATCAGGGCATAGGTGGCTCGATCTGAGCCCTTCATTGTAATTTGATCTGAACCGTCCACTGAATTGGACTTGTTATAAAAGGGGCATCCCCCCTCATTTGTAAATAATTAGAATTAGAATCAGAGATAGATCAGAGCTAGAGAGTATTGGAGATAGAAGTTAGAGAGTAGAGCTTAGAAGTTAGTTTAGATTGAGGAGGAAAGGAAGTTTTCCCATTGAGGACTTTGTAAGAAGTTGTTGTGAACACTCTCATAATATAAAGATTTATCATTGTTTGGTGGTTCTATCTTCTATTGTGAGTAGCTAGCAAGGCTTGTTCGTCTTTCCAATTCAAGGTAGATAGAGTAAAATAGATTTTATTTCATGCAAGTAGTTGTTAGCTGTGGAGTGTGGCGTTGTGATTTGAGCAAGTCTTCTCGTCCATACCACTAGCGGACTTGCTGATGGTAAGTTCGCCTTGCGTGGTCAACTGGAGTATCAGCACTTAACTTCGATTATGGTTCATGTGTTTGTATGCGTCGTGTTGACGGTATGAACGTGTTGTGTCATAGTTTGAACATTTTCTCATCCTTTGAAGATTGCACCAACTTTGTCGGAGTTGTTCGAAAGGAGACAAAGCAAAGTTTGGTTTGAAGATTGTTTAAGTCGATCCTCGTCCTCCACCCTTTAGAAGTAGACTTGTAGAATCCCTATCCCTATCCCCTTTAAATTCTGCATTTTCCGAGTCAGTTTAGATACCAGAACCATATTGCCAAATCATTCACGTCCTAATTGCTTCACGAAAGTTGAACAACTACGTAAGTCCCCTTGAAATAACCAGCAAAACACATCAACCAACTGAGTCTATTCGCAATAAAAGGAACCTTGGAGTCGAACACATGAACTTTCAAGCAATCTTAGCATGTGGGACACTTTGATCAAGAGAGAATAGAGTGACCATTGGGGCAACTTTATTCTGTGCTGGCGCTGTCACAAGAGGCACGTCAACACGACCCTAGACGATGAAGTCTCCAATCACCAAAATATTCTCCAAATCGAACATGACAAAATTGGCCTTTGGCCACAAATTTTGGCACAACTGAAAGGACTAACTTACCCTCTCCAATTTGCAACCCTTCAGAGGATATTTCACCACCTCAGTTATGCTAATCAATGGAAGTTTCGTTTCCAAAGATTAATGATGAGAAACTGCAGAAACCCTTGGCTCCACAATTGAACATATCAATAATATCAATTTCCTGGATAAACCCAAAATGAGCGCCTTAAGATCCTTTTGTACTTTTCTTAGGAGAGCTCACACACTTTTTTTGTCAATGTGGGCTAAAAGATATATTTTATAATTTAGTGACTTTATCTTATAATAATTTATTTAAGTCACTATATTAAATTAATTAAATATAAGGTTACTGTTGTGACCTTTTCACACATCACCCCATGCCAGATGGGGACCCCCTAATTTTGCTCCATTTTGGTCTTTTGGCTTTTGTTTTGCGTCTCTCTCTCTCTGATCTTTTGTCCTTCCGGGGATGTCCCCATTCTTTGACCTAATTTGAAATTTTGGCTAAGTCTGAAGTGAATCTGTGAAATTAGGGTTTTGTTCTTCGGGCTGGATTGAGATTAAATCAAGACTGGTAAATTGGCAGCAGAGCTTGACATTGCTTTCAGAAGGCTTCCAGCAAGTTCCCACTGAGTTTTCATTGAAATCTGACAACTTACTATTTTTAGTAAGTGCTCAAAACGAGGTCTTTTCCTCAGGATTTCGAGATTCTGACTACTTCAGCGCATCTAGGCAACTTCAGGGTGCCTACACGAGAAATTTGAACAGATTCAGACAACTTGCTATTTTTAGCAGTTCAGGCTTCAGGAGCCATTTTCAGGATTTTCACATGTGCTTTTGAAATGCATGTCCGGATATTCCTTCTGGGTTTTTCAAGACCTTCGCAACGATGTAACATACAAACCGAGACGATCACTTTCAGAGTTTAGCCTTCGGAGGCTATTTTTAGGGTTTGCATACAGAGTTCTTCAACGCATGTCCGGATATTCCACGTGGGTTTTGTGAGAGCTTCGCAATGGTATGACATGCAAATGGAATGAGCAAGTTTTCAAAAACTTACTATTTTTAGCCAGTGCCAGCATGACGACCAGTTTTCTGGGTTTTTTGAGATCCCGCAGGCACTGTGACATGCAAACTCATCCGACATCAGATTGACCACTTTTCGGACACTTACTATAAATAGCAGTTTCACTCCGATAGCCACCCGACACTTCAGTCCAGCGAGCAGAGCAGCAGGCAACAAAAATCAAGTCAAACTAAGGTCATTTGAGCCACATGCAAGTCAGATTAGGGTTTCCATCTTCGATGCCTAAAAAGTAGGGTAAAAGGCCAGAATTTTGAGAAACGAAGGTATCCCACTACGATCGGCATCCTTCAGGCAATCTACTGGTAAAATTTGGGCATAATCCGGGCACTTACTATTTATAGTAAGTCGTCTCCTGAATAGGGCTATAAATAGCAGGTCAACACGAGGGGTAGGTGTGAACAGGTTCATCAAGTGATGAGGACCACTTGGCGAAAACGAGTCCACCAAGCAAAGGAGATCACATGGTGTAAAATGCATGACAGACGGAGCTGTGGAGGTCAAAATAGCAAAGACTTACTAAATATAGAATGTAAAGGCAAGCTAAAGAGGTCAAAATATTCTAAGTATAAAACAAAAGCTCCACCATCAGAAGGCGCCCTCAACTCAAAATGGAAGCATGCTAGTGGAAATGCGCCCACATCAAGGATGATAGCCTGAAAATTTTCTAAGTATGAAACAGAAGTAGCCACCCCTAAATGTGCCCTCAAGCAAGGATATCAAGCAAGAAAATTTTAAGGCATGGCAAATTCCTGGAGACCCCCCTAAATGCACCCTATCTTGAAGAGATGGTGATAAAAAATTCTAAGGGATTGAAAACTGGAAGTTGACCCTCTCAAATGCGCCCAAGGTAACCATGAGTCTTAGAAAATTTTCTAAGTCTTGAAGAATGGAAGTGCATGGGTCAAAATGCGCCCAACATGAGAAGCAAGAAGTTTGAAAAAGTTTCTAAGTTTAAAATGGAAGCTTGACCCTCCAAATGCGCCCAAGGTAAGTTGAGGTGTTTGAAAAAGTTTCTAAGGCACTCAAATGGAAGCAAACCCAGGTAAAATGGGCCCTCAAGAGAAATAGAAGCTTGCACCTGTAAATGCGCCCTCAAGGAAGGTGATGATATAAAAAATTTCTAAGTATGAAATGAAAGCCCACCCCCTTGAATGCACCCTTGAGGTGAAAGCCACTCAAAATATTTCTAAGTGTTGAAAATCTAAGCAAGGGGTCCCAAATGCGCCCTCACAGTTGAAATTCCTCCTCCATAAGTTGAATGTGCTCACCATGAAGAATTCAAGTAAAATATTCTAAGGCACAAAGTGAAAGTAGCCTATCTAAAATGCGCCCAAGTCAAGAAGAAGTGGCTTCAAAATATTCTAAGGCATAAAGTGAAAGCTTCACCATGGAAATGCGCCCACCTTGATGAGTCTCTCAAAATATTCTAAGGCTGGAGAAATGGAAGTTGGACCCCTCAAATGCGCCCTCACCTTGAAAGGATTAATGAAAGCCTTGGAAATGCCTAAGGCACAAGAACAAAAGCTCACAAGTGAAAATGTGCCCACCTTGCGAATGGAAAATATGCTAAGGCATGAGAATGAAAAAACACCTAAGTATGAGAAAATAAGAGCCCATGAGCTAAAATGTGCCCAAGCCTAGAGGAGATCAAGCCCAAAAAATGCTAAGGCATGAAAATGGAAGTAGCCCATGATAAATGCGCCCTTGATGGGGGAGTCAAGATAAACTTTTCTAAGTATGAGGGTAAATTGCATATGTAAATGCGCCCACCTTGGTGTAAGAGGTTTAAAAATTGGCTAAGGCACGAAATGAAGATTCCTCACCTCAAATGTGCCCAAGATAAGTGTGGAGGTCTTAAAAATGCCTAAGTGTGCAAAATCAAAGTAAGCACATAGAAATGCGCCCTCACCTTGGAAAGAGTATAGAAGGCGTTTAGAGGTTTTTTTTTCTAAGTATAAAAACAGAAGCAAAAGGGGAAAAATGCGCCCATAAGCTAAAGAGGTTAGCAAAAGGGACGCCTAAGGCAAGAATGGAAATAGCTACTCCAAAATGCGCCCATTAGGTGGTGAAAAGGTTAGAAATTTCCTAAGGTGTGAGAAATGGAAGTGTGGGATTCAAGATTCGCCCATCAAGTGGTGAAGGCGTTTTAAAATTTGCCTAAGTCCAAATGAAGGCTTCACATGCAAAATGTGCCCAAGGCTACAAAGAAGATGAAGGATAAATATTCTAAGGCATGGAAATGCCTAGGGAGCTAAAGTGGAGGTTGATACATGAAAATGCGCCCCTCATGGGTAAAGTCAAAGAATTTAAATCCCTCTAAGGCATTTTCAGGGGTGAGAACTAGAAAATACGCCTAGGGGAGGCATTGTTAAAATCTCCAGAGACAAGATCAAATGCACCTGGGAACAGGGGGAATTCTTCAGGAAAACTAGAAAAATGCCAAGATTTGGAAAGTGAAGACTACAGGTGTGGAATACATCTAGAGTAAAATGGAATAAACCTTAGTAATTTTTATTATTTTTTCAAAAATAATAAAAATTAAACTTACCCCTTCGTATGGATACACATGGAAATTATGATTTCTGAGGGAAATTTTCTTCTGGGTATTGGACATTTCCAATTAGGAGATGGTTTAAAACTCTTCCATGCCTTGTTCGTGTTGTTTTGACAAAGATTTTGGCCTGGCACCCGTTCAACAAAGTTCCTAAGGCTCAGAGGGATAAATTTTCTAAAGCATGGTAAAATAAAGCTCCAGAGGTCAAATACACTCACAGGGTGGAGATGAAATTTGTCCAAGGCATAGGAGAATTTGAAAATAAAATGAAGATAGAACATCAACCATTCAGATGTTGAAAAAGTTATAAAAGTTTGCTGGAAATGGTGAACTCTATCAAGATCTGGGGATCAAGCGGTCAGAACATGGAAATTGGGTAAGTAAAGTGAATTTATATTATAAGCGTTCTGATGCTTTTCTTTCTATTTTGCAGGATGAACACTGGAGCCTGAGCGTAAGGACTTGAGGTGATGAAGATGGACAACATTAAAACTTTGGAAAAGGAAAAGGTATTGAAGATTTGTCTAAGGCCGTAAGAACGTGGTGCAAAAGGAGCTAAATACGCTCAAGGCAGTGAGCTGAAGAAACACAAAAGTTACGAGAGAGAAATGCATCCAGGAATGAAAGCAACAAAAGGACTTAACGAAGAACTTTTTGCAAAGAGGATTTGAACCAAGTGTTGTTGCCTCCTAACGCAACAGAATTGGCAGGCAGACAGTGGGAAGGCGTTTCCGGATGAGAATCTTCTAGAGGAAGATAGTGGGCATTAATTGCAGATAATGGTTCTTGCAGAGGAGTGGAGAATATTCTGTGCATTCATTGCCCCACTCCTCTCTGTGGCGGTTTTTAGGGTGAAAACCCTAATTAGGGCATATGTGGCTCGATCTAAGCCCTTCATTGTAATTCAATTTGAGTCGTCCGTTGGACTAGGCCAACTATAAAAGGGGCATCCCCCCTCATTTGTAAAAAAGTAGATATTAGATCAAGAAGTCAGAGAAGATAGAAGTTAGGGTAGATAGAGAGATAGCTTAGAAGTAAGCTTAATTTGAAAAGGAAAGAAAACTTTCCCTTTGAAAGTTTTGTAAGAGGTTGTTGTGGAAAACTCTCATAATACAAAGGTTTATCATTGCATGGTGGTTCTATCTTTTATTGTGAATAGCTAGCAAGGCCTTTTTGTCTTTCCAATTCAGATTGATAGAATAGAGTAGACTTTATTTTATGCAAGTAGTTGTTAATTGTGGAGTGTGGTATTGCGGTTTGAGCATATCTTCTTTCATCCATACCACTAGTGGGCTTGTTGATGGCAAGTTCGCCTTGCGTGGTCAACTGGAATATCAGTACCTAACTTCGGTTGTGATTCGTGTGTTCACTTGCATCGTTGTGACGGAGTGCACATGTTGAATCACAATTTGAACATCTTACCCATCCTTTGAAGATTGCACCAACTTTGTCAGAGTTGTCCAAAGGGAGATGAAGCAAAGTCTGGTTTAAAGATTGTTTAAGTTGATCTTCGCCCTTCACCCTTTAGGAGTAGATGGTAGCATCTCTAATCCCTATATCTTTTTACATTCAGCATTATCTGGTTAGTTTAAGAACCCGAGCTTCATTGACAAATCTCCCAAAATTTGAAAATCCTTTCTTCTGAATGAGCAACTCACGTAAGCCCCTTGGAATACCCAACATATTCACATCAACCAACCGAGTCTATTCGCGATAAAAGGAACCTTGGAGTTGAACGCATGAACTTTCACGCAATCTTAGCATGCAGAATACTTTGATCAAGAGGGAATAGAATGACCGTTGGACATTTTATTCTGTGTTGGTGTTGTCATAAAAAACACGTCAACAGTTACCTTTTGATATTAACTTACTTAATAACCTTATAAAAAATTAATGTAATAATTTCTCCCTTATTTCTCCACTTAGCCTTCGGAGAATAAAGGCTAAGAAATCTCATAGAGATGGCTACGAAAAAGGGGACATTACAGTTTGCCCCTCCTAAAATTGCTTGTCCCCAAGCAATCTCAACTCCGAATGTTGCAGAATCTCCTCACTTTCCCACGTAGCATCCTCAACCGGCAAGTCCCTCCATTTGATCAAATATTCTCTGATAATCTGCCTTCGCAACTGTCCATCCCTAACATCCAAGATAGCCTCGGGCACCAGAAACAAATTCCCCTCATCATCCAAGGGTGGTAAGGTCGTGGAAGGAACAACACGATGTCCTAATGCCTTCTTGAGGCGTGACACATGAAACACATTATGCACCCTGCTATCTGCCGATAACTCTAATTCATAAGCCGCCTCTCCAACATGCCCGATGATCCTGAAAGGCCCATAATAACGTGGATTGAGCTTATCTACACCACTCCTCTTGAGAGTGGACTGACGATAGGGCTGCAACATCAAATACACTATATCCCCTACTTCGAATGAACATTCAACTCTCTTTTGGTTTGCATACTGTTTCTACTGGTTTTGTGCCTCTTGAATAATTCTCACGAAGAGCTCTCATAATATCCTGGTTCTCCTGCAACAGATCCCCAACACTAGGCACTCTAATGTCACTCAGCAACAAATCAAGAAAGTTGGGCACCTCATAGCCATATAATGCCATGAATGGTGACATCTGAATAGAAAGATGGTAAGTGGTATTGTAGCAATACTCACAAAGATAGATCCACTTAACCCATCCTCTCTGCTACCCTGCAATATAATTCTGGAGATATCCCTCCACTCACTTATTAACAATCTCAGTTTGTCCATCTGTCTATGGATGGTAACTAGTGCTCAGAGTGAGCTTGGTTCCACACAACCTGAATAACTCTTGCCAAAAATTATTCATGAACTGACTATCCCTGTCACTCACAATACTCTGAGGGATCCCATGCAATCTGAATATCTCTTGAAAGAACAACTCTACCACCTGAGTAGCTGAAGATGCAGCTGTGATCGGAAAGAAATGAGCATATTTAGTGAAATGATCAACAACCACATAAATGCAATCTCTACCTTGGGCTTTTGGCAAGCCTATAATGAAATCTATCGAAATGCATTCCCACTTTCTATCAGGAATTGGAAGTGGCTGAAGTAAACCTGCAGGGTATGTGTGCTCCTGTTTATTCTGCTGACAAACAGGACACTCTCTGACATACTGAAGAACATCTGCCTTAAGAACCTTCCAAGTGAAATGCTCCCACACCTGCCTATATGTCTTGAAGTACCCGGGATGACCTGCCATAGGTGAATCATGAAAGGTCCTCAACACTATGTTCTTCATCTCCGATCCTGGGGTCAAATAAATCCTCCCTTTGTAGATGATAAGATCATTTACCACTGAATATCTCTCATCCTGCACTGACCCATCAACTATGCTAGAAGCCCGAGAATCCTTGGCATACTCTGCAACAATCATGTGTCTTCAATCCTCAGCAATCTCAATCATGGAGCTCAAGTGTGGATGATGAAACAATGCATCAACAACAACATTTTGAGTCCCCTTAACATAGGCAATGTCAAAATCATAGCCCTGTATTTTACTGACCCACTTCTGCTGACAATCATTAAGGTTTCGCTGTCCTAGGAAATGTCTCAGGCTATTATGATCTATCTTCACACAAAACTTACTGCCCATGAGATACTGCTTGAATTTGGACAAAGCATGCATAATGGCCAACATCTCTTTATCATAAATACTATAGCCCCTCTCTGGACGTCTTAGCTTTTGGTTTTCGAATGCAATCGATTGCTTGTCCTGCATAAGGACTGCACCAATCCCCTCACCTGAGGCATCACACTGTAGCTCAAAAGGATTAGTGAAATCTAGCAATGCAAGAACTGGACAAGTAGTCATAAGTAGTTTGAATTTCTCAAAACAATCTTGTGCCTCTGGAGTCCAAACGAATGCCCCCTTTTTAGTCAAATCCGTGAGTGGTGTTGCATGCCGGGAATATCCATTAACAAATCTGCGATAAAAGCCACACAAAAATAACACTAGAGAAACCCTTAATGGGCAAAAAAAACCAATAAAAGTGAACTCTTTGTCCTTATGCCACAAATCCATAGTTATTGCTAAAATACCCAACTCCAAATAAAAATATTCCTCATCCTCTATTATGTAATGTCCCCAATCAGACAACCTTAGGAAAGAGGTGATTTTTCAAACAATGTGCAAGCTAAAATGATAAACAAATACCAATGCACAATTGTAGATGCCAACATGTAACTAAAATTAATGCTGATCAGCAGTGTATGAAAATGGTAAACCCTTTTCAACCATATATGCAACTTCAAACAGTGAAAGTAAACCCTTACAAGCTGATATATACCCTCAAAAACACTTTC